>CM074493.1:29114107-29187555 GCA_037389245.1 Oryzias sinensis
CGTCCCTCTCTCTTCTTCCCCTCTTTCCTTTTCCGTCCGGTCCAACACCAAGATTTTCAGACATGATTGAAATTAATAAAGTTTGGCCTCAATTACAAAAGGGGTTTACTCAGACATACCTTTGGTTTGTCTGAAGATTAATAACCCCTCTTGTTAAAGTAAAATCTGTCCAACACAAGAGGCCCTCAGCTCTCATCTGTCTGCCCAGCTGTTGGACAGGACAAGTTAAAAAAAAAAAAAAGAAAAGTCACAAGTTAGACTTAAATAAAAGGATGAACCCGTTTTGTAATAGTGATGCATTAGTCATGATGCATTTTGGTGCTTTGCCACATTTTTACGCATACATTTGGATCAAGAGAGGGGAAAACAATGCCATTTAAATAAGGCTGACTATTTAAAAAGACAATAAACAAATATAAATGAATATCAACCAAAACTGAGAAAACTGCAAAGAATATATTATTAAGTAATCACGAATAAAAAAATAAAACATGACCACGAAATGCGCAAATATGCGAGACTGCGCTTGTTGGTGAAATCCTGAAAAATAAACCCAGATCGCAGGGCCTCTGGACGCACCTGAGTGCGCCATGCAGAGGGAAAATGAAATGTTTCATCAAAGTCTGCAATAAATTCCGCACGTCCGCTTCCCTCGCAGAAGCTGCGCAACACGAAATTCTAGAAATTTTCATGTCTCTGCCTCGTCGATTGGTGGCGCAGAAACGACACATTTCGCTTGATTTGATTCACGTTTATCTGCTTAAAAAAAAACCTCGTCATTTATTTGGTGGTCTCTACACTCCGAAGAGCTGAGCATTGGTTATGCCACGACTCCAGCTGGCTGCGCCAGTCAGAAAACCCCCCGTACAGCTCCCTCGTCAGGTCTCCCCAGGATCCGCGCGTTGCATCGCTCCCCAATTTGCATTTCTTCCTCAGAATTTCTGAGCGGCGGATTGAGCAGCTCTAAACCGAGCAGCGGGCGCTTGGCGGCTCTGTTGTGCGCGCGCCTCCATCTCCAAAGCAACACGCGCAGAGACCAAAACGTCCAGGGATCCTCTTGAATAATGTTGCCGAAGCTTATCAAGCAGGGAAACTGAAGATATTTTTTTGGATTTCGGATGATTCTGTTGCACTCTGACGGATCCAGACACGTGTCTTTTGGGTAAACAAAAAGGGCTAGGTCGTGTCTGCCAATTGCTTTTCTTTTTTTTCTTTTCTCTCCCCTCTTTTTTGTTTGCTACAGCCGACCAGTTCGGAGCTTGGCCACGAAATATACATTTCATTTGGTGCGCCTTGGCGATTAAGACGCATTTGGAGATGTCAGAAGTGCTGCCTTTCAACGAAGAAAAAATGAGTCATTATGGAAATGAGGGCGAGGAGGGACACCTTTCCTTCACTTGTCGTCTCCAAGACACCAACAACTTCTTTAACGGATCCCAGAACAAGCGTCCGCCGAAACTCGGACAAATAGGGAGAAGCAAACGGGGTAATTATATAATTAAGGCGTTTTCATGTGCATGGTAGTGATGGCGCGAATCCGGTCTTGGCATCCAAACAATCGAGGATTTGTTGAAGCAGTCGACAGATTTCTCTCTAGAGCTCCACAGCGGGGTGTAATAACAGACATGTCGACTGTTTTGCGTGACTGAATGATGTGCGGATTATTTTAATATTCCCCTGGCATTGCAACACAAGTTGGATGCGCAGTGCGCGCTGTTTAATGCGTTTTGATCAGAGTTGTGCTGAATGATCCATCCATAACATGATTAAGTTTTATATATGCCTTGTCAGATTCTTGTTTTTTGCTTTTTTTGCATAATTTCTGACACAAAAAAAAGAACATCCACGGACACACATGTAGTAGTGCTCTGAGAAAGCAGGCACCTGTGTACAGCAGAGATGCACATGTACATCTGAAAATGTGCATCAGAGAATTGCACTCATCCCTCGTCCCCCCCCCCCCCACTGACTTACTCTCTCATGCATGTCCACATCATTTCTGCTCATAGGGTTGTACTAATGGTTCTGTGCTTTCATGCCCTCCTGTCAGTTGATGGTGAATTTTCAAGATGACGAAGAGCATCCCCCGCCCCCTCTCCTTTAACTCTCCCTTCCCTGTCATCCACAGTTGTGATCGAGGATGAGAATGGCGACAACGAAGCGCTGAAAAATGGAACAGAGAAGACCTCGACAGAAGCTTAGAGTGCGTTGGGCTCACCACCTGTCAGAAAGACACTGCTGAAAATTTTCTATGGCGATATTTACCAGTTTTAACCCAAAGACAATGTATATAAGCACTTTCTTTCATGTGGCAGCAAGAAGCACTTCCACACCCTCCTCTCCCAGTCAGCCACGGCCAGCCGGATGACAAGGGTGGGAGATGGCAGCAAAGGAGACCTCCTTAGGTGGACCCCCCCTCCAACACACACACACTCTTAAACACACCCTGGATTACAGGGTTTGCCATAAATTCGATCACACCAAGAAACATCAGGGGAGGAGCAAGGGGGTGGAGGTGAAAGAGGAGGCGATGCTGTTGAAATGCAGAAATCAGGGACAGAATTCAGAAGGATATCTAATATAGAAACTAAAGCACACACTTCTTCTGTATATGTTCTCAATCAAACTTGTATCCAGATCTTTCTGCTCTTCATTTTGACCAAGGGCACTTGAATACCGGTTTGTAAATATGGAAAGGGTAGCCCATATTTTCTTGCACAAAGTGGGAATCAGTAAAATGGCTTGTTTTAGAATTTATTTATTATTGAGAGTAAGATCTTTTGCAGTGACTTTAAGGCCTGAGGGATTTTTTTTTTAATTTTTATTTACCAATTTGTTGTGATTTTTTTTTTTTGCACATTTGAGGAACATTAAGCAAATGAGGCTGGTCTTTCTTTTCGTTCAAAAACTCATTTTTAAGCAGTATACTTCCCACCTGTTTGTAAGCTTCCCAGGCTTCCACCTGGATGGGTTGACACTGTAACTTGACTGTAAACACCATATTGATAAAACTATTTATATTTCATTGTGCATTATTGTGTGTGCCAAATCACATGGAGGATTTTACCTTACTGGACTACTCGTTCTTTTTCGTGCTTTCTACGTTTTCTCATTGAACTTGGTCGTTTTGTTGGGTCGCCAATTTTTTAGGGCTCTTTGGTAAAACACTTAAATACCAACGCATGCATGGCAAATATGAACTCATGCATGCATGGCAGCAGTTCTGAAACTTGTGTATTCTTGAAGCACCTCGTATACAGCTTTGAATGACAAACCTCGAGAACAGTCTTAATTCTGCGTCGTACTGTATGATTCACACTGATTTGTACAGTGGCCTACTATCTTGTAATAACAATTATGATAAAATACTATTTACTGTTAGTGTTGATGGTGGTTTACAATACAGAATGATGTATTTGATGTTGCTTTTTTTGTAAAAAAAAAAACTGTTTTCAAACTGTAGCAAAAATAAAACGAAACACGAAAATATAGTTTTGTATCGGAAAGATAAAGACAGTAGCAGACATCTTGGGTAACTTTTGGACTTGTTCCTTGTACAGTTTCTCCTGTTGTTATTGTATTACCTATCTGGCTGCCAAGGAAGGTGAAGTCAGTATTTTCCACTGTGAGGAAGTAGCATCCTGTTCTTTGAAAGAAAAAAAATCCAAACTAGATCAAAGAATGACAAGCAAATAATTCCATGAAGAATCTGAAATGCACACTTCATCGTGATGAGTAACTGGGCTGAAAACGTTGCACAACAGACTATGATCTCATTAAGTGCTACAGTTCTGCAAATGATTTTGTGGAGGGGAAAAATGTACACTTCTGCTTCCCAATGCAATAAATGTCTGTTTGCATTTCAAATCTCAGCTTCTGTTTTTGATCGAGCTTTCACTGTAACTTTGCTGCCAAAGAAGCAGAAGCACCAGGGTGTGAGGAACACTGATGAGAAGTGACATTTCCAGCTCTGCCGTGGTGACTAAATGATTCATGTTGTGTGACAAGCCTCTGTCAGCGCGCAGCATCTTTAAACCTCTAGCGCCTGTCTGCGTGCCGGGAACATGCATGCACCTCTGAGCACGTGCAGCAACCGTCAAGCCTTTGGATGTCCATTTCATCTTGACTTCAGACCAGAGGTACATATTGCTAGCCTGCTCCCCATCTTGACAGACATGAAAGGGGCTGCCTTTGCCATGGTAACCGATGCACCTTGCTGCTGATGGGTGCTGCGGTGGGTTTCTGATGCAGAATAGTCTTTCCAAGCTTCGGCTCGATACCATCTCTATCTTTAATGGAATGTTCTCCATTTTCTTATCTCTACCGTCTTCCTTCAATGTCTCCTATTCACTGAGTGGTGTGACTGCATTACATCGCTAAAACACTCCCCACCCCCCCAAGACAGCAGGCAGCCTTGACAGCAGCTCCTACTGCAGCAATAGCTTCTCATCTCACACAGGATCAGAGGGTTTCACGAGTGGGGAGTAATGGCTTATGTTAGTCTGCATGGGGGATCCTTTCATCTGAAATGACGCAGTGAAAGCTAGAGGTGACAAACCAGAGTCGAGCTTGGTTTAGCAGAGCTCCAACACATCATAAAACCAGACCCAGATGATTTAGGAACTGTCACAACCTGACAATCAAGTTTGCAAATTTATTCATTTAGTCGACGGCAACGTCTTTGGTAATCTGGAACAAATTTTCAGTCTGAATAAATCCAAGTGGACTCTGGTACGGTACCAGGAACCGCTCTCGGGCCCATCTTTCGAGGTGGTTTTGGTTCCTTTCCAATCGGACTGAGTTCTCTCAGTCTGAATACACTCCTTGCTCTGAGTGGATCAACTGGACCATAACGGCCACTGTAGCTGGGAATTATGGGATGTAAACAAAGTAGGAAGGAGGCAACCATGATGATGAGACACAGCAACTCATTGAAACGTGGTCGAATGAATGCAGGCTCATTAACATGACGTTTAACGTGATACACATTGCATCTCACTGTTTTCCCAACACTCTATATGTCATAAACATATCAGCGTACCTTCCAAGCCCACATCTCCATAGCAACCCCCTGCAGCATGCCTCCACTGTACCAAAGTAGCAAAAAAAACAGTTGTACCTAACATTGATATATACACTCAAAATCTGTCAGCAAATAAGGGAACTAACCCAACAAGGACTGCAAAGTGTAGGACTTCCATTAGTCAGTCTCCCGTTGCTTTGCCCTCGTAACTCCTTGCCAATGACTGAAGAGATCTTTAGTCACATGGCTTTGATCAAAACAGGAAAATCCCCTTGATGGCAGTATGAATACAGACCAGATGTAAGGCTCAGGACTCGATCCGGACCAAATTGAGCGGATTCTGTGTGGACCAACTGACTTTTCCAGTCTGAATACCCCCTTAGTTATTCTGCTTGACTTTTACATTAAAATCTTTAACCTCTTTTTACCTTCACTAATGATTTTGGCAGCCGGCAGACCAGCAACGCAAACAGCAAGCACTGACTGTAAGTCGCACCTACAAAGGCAGACACACCTGTGACTCATTAGTGAGTTCCACTCCAGCCGCCAGCAAGCGTGGAACCAAAGGAAGAGTTTTACAAACCGTAAAACGAAGCAGTTGTAAGCGGCTGCACTGCAGGTGCATGTGTCATATAATTAGAAAAATTACAACCTATCATGTGAAAAAATAGCAGCCATGCTTAAATAAAAAAAGAACAGGTGTTACATTTGAAGCCGTGGCGATAATTACATTTTTCTCTGTAGAGCTAAAAATGATGACTGGAGATTAGCAATTAATGATCGCAGCAGTTTAGGTAAAGAAGGCTTTTAAAAAGGCTTGCCTGGTATTTAGACCTCAGAAAAAAAAAAAGCCTTAAAAACAGTAAATAATAAAATGCTGTCCATCCTCACACATCATGCACTGTTATGCTTTCTTCAAGCCTGTAAGAAGCTTCCTGCAGAGAGACCCATGCACACCAGTCTAGTGTTAAAAAGGGAAATGTGTGAAAATTTGCCTGTGTTTTCAGTACTGAGTGTGATAAACATGCAGTTTTGTTGTTAAACTGTGATTTTTTTTATGTGACATAATGTTCATGAGTTGCAGAAATGAAGATCTGGTCAATAGCCAGATTCTTTTCAAAGAATAAATTTATCAAACAGTCTTTTGACAGTCAAACGTCTGGACTGGCTGATGAGAGAAGTTGTTCACAGATCCAAACAATTCAGAGAGGTGGAGGAAAGGAACCTGAAGGGTCTTCCACAGTCAGGATGAGCTGGTTTTAGGACTGAAGATGGATTGACAGAGCTGCGATCAGAATCAGATTTTTCCCTCCGATAGTGTTGCAGTGTGTGCTGCAGTCCTAATGCTGGACCTTCCTCCATCAAACTTCTTTTTGGTGTGCTGACATGGCCTCATCTTTGTCCCAACTCACACCTTATAACACTGACTGTCATCATTACTGTTTTACCACATTTCAGATTAACTCTTCATTTTACAGTACAGTACTTACAGGGTATTTAGGTGGTAATTTCGTGTAAGTAAGCAAAAACCATATTAGAAATACTGTGAAGAATGTATCATGAACTCATTAAGTTTATATGTATTTCATGGTACTCACTATGTAGAAAGTTCGGTATTTGCACAGTACTTCTGTGGTATTTTTTTGTATTTTTCATGGTAATTACAGTTGATAATAAGAGAATAAGTACACAGAAAGTACCATTTAATGTATGTGAAATTTACATGTTAAGTAATAGAGTACTTCATGCATCGTAATGAGAGCGTAGTTTCACAGAACAAAAAGTAGCATGTACCTCTTAAATACTCTTACACATTTTGAACACAATCTCAGAGCTCAAAGCTCATGCTTCTCAGCCTTCTTTGTGGTTTCATTTCAGCTATCTTTTTAGATTTTTTTTCTTTAACTTTGTAAATATTTCCTGATAATCCCACCCTCACTGAAATACAAAGGCTAAAGTCGACATTAGTATCATACTTGTTCTAGTCTCCCAAAATCAAAATTGGTATTTACAGCTTTGAAAACAACAAACGACATTAGAATTCCTTTTATTCAGCTTTGTTTTATTTTGTTGATTTAATTCACAACTGAGAGTTTTGAAAAAGAAAGAAATCTCAAATCAAGCAATTGTTACAACCATAACCAGTTCAAAAATTCAAATTGTCATGATATAATTCAGTCCAGATCAATCTTATAGGGCCCGATTGTCTTGATTGCAATATAATAAGGACCCATAAACAGTCCAGCCTGAAATACTCCCACCGCTGGCAAAATTTTGACTTTAAGTTACTTTTATGTAGCCAGCAGTTTCTTCTTGATTGGAAGTGACACAGGCGTCTCCCAGAAGGTAATTGGATGATGTACAAAAAGCATCTATGTGTAAAAAAATGAAAGCTTTTATTTACATTTGAAGGAAAAGTGACATGTTTAAAGCCTGGGATGTAAATAATATCAAGGTTACGGTTAAGGTTAGACGGCAAAATGTGCTTCTCGAATGATTACATTTTTTTGTATACACGGCGATCAGTTCTCTTGAGAAATGTTTCCAGCTTTTCTGTCATTTTAAACTTTCAAAAACTTACTGAGACCCCTCCTCTGTCTCTGACCTTTAACAGTACGGCTGCACTAAATTCTGGAAGTAGTACCTCTACATTCAATGGAAGAACATTTCAATGCAGTCTCTGAAATAATAAAGTCAAAATAGAGCTTATGACATCAATAGCATAGGTGTAGGTTGATGGAGGCGGGTTAATAATTGAATGAAAAGATCTCCACTCCATCTTTTAAGTGCCGGGTAAATGAAGCATGTACAGGGGGGGGCTTTGTGCTGCAGACTGAAATGGAAGAGGGAATATAGTATAACTTCTGTAACTGTTTTAAAAATCTGTTCAGTCATAGCAACTTATAGAGTTCTTAGACTCAAACTGAGCAACTTTTTTATAAAGATTTGGTGCAAAGACATCAAGACTGACAGCAATTTTTTGATGAAAATGAAAGAAAAACAGGAATATTGAAAAGTCTGTTTTTTGACAAATATCAAGACAGGTATAAACTCTTGTCATTTCAATCCATTACTTTGTATTTAGATAACCAAACTGAGACCAATCTTTATTCATATTGCACTTTTCATACATGGTAGCACACTGTTCCATGTGAAACAGAGGATAGGAGCCACTACCACTGAACTACACATTTTCCTTTAGCCTTAAAACTCTTCATTTTAAACAGTTTTTTGTTTTAAAAAAAAAGACACTTTCAGAGTCTATCATCAAAACGCAAAAATACTTCTCTTACGTTGTTTTTCAGGATCATAGAAGTACTGCTGTCTGAAACCCTGGACTTGTGAGACGCCCATCACTGAATAACTGAACACATTTAAGTTGTCTTAATGACAGCACCAAAGTCTAAAGCTAATGCTAATGTATTAGGCTAGCAAATTACTTTTGCTAATAAATTATCTAGTCTCCATTAAATTACATGCATAGTTATGATGCTGTGCTTGTTTTAGAAATTCTTTTACCATTTCAAAAAAATCTAAATGAACAAGGAGTTGTTAAATGATGAACAGAGTTAAGCATAGAAGAGGACAGCCTATGATTCTGATCCTGAATAATTTACTGCTGAATAGGTGATTGAATTTTGTTTTATTAAAAAAGAAATCATCTATGGTCTTGTAACAGCACTGAGATGCCAAAACAGTGAGAACTTTACAAAAATGTTTTTATAAAACATTAAGAGTATCACCCTTCAGATATAATTTCCCCTTTAACTCAACAACAAAAAAATTCAAAATAAACGTGCAGATTTCTCTCTCTTTCCACACTTAGTCCATGCACAGATTCCATCATGGCGCCTCAAATCCAAGATCAGCCTTGAATTACACGTGAGTATAAACATGCTCTGCCGCCGGTCGAAGATGCCGCGGTATGCTGTGATGATTTACTTACTCTTTAGATGGTATTGTTGCAAATAGATTTTGAAGAACCACTCATGAGCAGGTAATCACTAATGCTGTGAAAAGGGCAGATAAAAGTCAAGCGCTGGATGGCTGTTGGGTTACATAAGCTCTGACAGGTATAGCGAAGAGATGGAAAGAGGGTACAGAAAGCTAAAAACAGCGTTCAGAGCTCAATCAGTGGAAAAGTTTTACAAAAGCCTTTTAGATGCAAACACTCAGAGATTCTCCGTCTTTGGTCTGACTGACTTTCACCGGTCTGTCGCCGCAGCGCTCGCAACATGACCTTTGTTTTTGGGCAGGGAAATGTCAGCTGTGACCTCATGCCCCAAACACTCACTGGGAAAGTCACCTCCACTCTGTTTTAACTTGCATCAATAGGAGGTATACTGTGCGTTAATATATAAAAATATATATTGTATGCAAAAACGGGTGGAAACATTTGCATTACATGTGTGTGCTTCCAGGGTGTTTGTCACACTTTTGTTTTCCGTTTTTGTACTCACTAGTGGATCTGTGTGTATCCGTGTGGCAGACAAGCTCATTTAGCATTGGGATCAGGTATTCTCTGGCTGATTGAGACTCTGCTGGGAATTCACAAGGGCGAGTGCTGAGAGGAAGGAGGGGGGAAAAAAAGGGAAATAATGCAGTGCTGGATGATGGGAATGTAAAGGTACCAGAATATTTCATTTGTTTCAGAATGGATCTAAATGTCCGAGTTAATTTCCAAAAAACCAACCCTACTTATGACTTAACATCCAACACAACTGGGCTTTCATTTAAATCAGATGACGTAAACCTTTCAGGAGAGTTTCCTCTGATTTGAGTCCAGCTTTTCCTATAAGTCCGCTCTGTAAATCCTGTCGCTTTGGTCCTCGCACATTGTTCTTATTTAACAAGTTTCCAGTTTACCAGGTGGATCTGTCAGGGCAGGGAAATAAAAATGGACAAATGGCCAAGAAGACAGAGATGGAAGGACCACTCTGCATTCAACTCTTGAGAGGCAGGAAAAGTGGCAGGAAGGCAAGCGTTGGGTCGGGCGGGCGAGCTGGCGGGCGGCCAGAACGGGGAGAAGAAGAAAAAGGAAGAACACAAGATGGAGATGAAGAGATAAAAGGGCCGGAGATATTGCGGAGAAAAAGAAGGATAAACAAAGGTGAGACTGGAGATTGGAAGAGAAGACAAGAGACAGAGGCTCAATATGATGAAATGAATGCCAGGGAGAAACAGTTCAGACCCACCAGATGGTTACTATGGCAACCACATTCCCCAGTCTCTCTTACTCCATCTCTCACTCTCTGTCTCTCAGTCTCTAGATGCTCTGTTGCTGGTTTAAATCTGAGGAGAGATACAAACGGTCGCGAAAAAACAGCTTTCCACATTTTGGTGCAGTGGCATCATAAAGCATTGAAACAAGTCACGCAGTCACTGTCTCCACACTTGTTTATGTTTTTTTCATGCGCTGAACAGTCCTCTTGAAAGCCCATGCATGTTGCAGTTTGATGCAGAGCATCAAAGAGCGGGACAGCCCTGGTTTGGCTGAAACAAATCCAATGTTTTGCTTTTGTCTGTCCTCTCCTGCGATGGTTGGAGGAGCACGGCTGTAAACACCGCAGAGACATTAAAATGCAACGGCTGCTTTCCTGAGGCTTCATAGACGAGCAATATGTTTTTTCCAGAAGTGGGTATCCAGTGCCTCCACAGAGATAGTTTTCACTTCAGCATGAACTCACAGTAAAGACGCTCACGTGGAGAGCGCGCATGCTTGTGCATAAATGCAGCCTGGCATCCCGCGTACGCGCACACAAACACGGCAAATACACAAAAGGGAGATGCTCGACAAAGGGATGCGCGAGCTTGCAAGACCCCCCCCCCCCCCCCCAGCTAATCTCATGCGTGGAGATCATTTTCAAAACAGAACAAAATGGTGGTCTGTCCCACTGTGGCAGAGTGGGTCTCTGCAGGGCCCCCGGGGCAGGATGGCATATACTGTAACTGTGTAAGCGTGCCTTCTGAATAAAAGATGCTGACCTAGATGGAACGTCGCCATTGGTCACTTAAATTTGTCCTACATACGTGATTGGCTCCTACATACATACCGAATAGCCGTTTAACTGACCAGCACCATGGGGGTGGGGTGGGGGGGGCATGTGGGTACAGAATGTACAAAAGTTTTTATTCAACAGGTTTAAACATGGAAATTATGCAAAACTCTTAACACAGCTATAACATGGTAAGTGCTGAGCTTCACGTTTTTTAAAAACTTTTTTTATTCCTGGCTGTCTCTCCCGCCAAGAAGCTCCACTCTGGGGTTTTATCCAGCACACATATTCAAAGACAGAGTCATAAATGAAAACATGAGTTGCATTTTCATCATCAACCGACATTACACAGCTCAGTGATGCACACTGCGCTCATGCAATGTGCCAGCTCCGGACCACGTGGGACTAAACACGGTACAAATGTCTGCAGGTCTGTGAGTAGAAACGAGCCCAACTCAAAGGGTGTTTTGTATCAACACAGTACTAAGCCCTTTTACATTATTGATATGCAATTTGACTGCCTGCCATCAATAAATTATTGAGGAATTGAAAAATGTTGAGCTGGGACATGACAGCTCTTTGGTCCCACTAGATGAATGAGCGCGGCTGCACGATTGTCAGTGACTGCTGAGCTCCAGAGGCTTCGAGTGAATGAGAAAGTCTGCCGAACACTTTTATGGATTTTGGAGAGAACTCCAGGCAGCTTAGCCCTCTGCCTCCTGATACGTAATAATCAAGCTGTTTATTGAGTGGATTGGTGGGACTCCCCTTGGAGAAAGGAGGGGGACTGGAACCAGATGCTTGTGGTTGCCAGGACAACCTCATGAGTAAAAATTCATGCTAAGCCTCAGACAAAATGATCATCTTTCTCTCTGTGCTTGACTGTTCGATCATCGCGGATATTGGTCACTGCACATTTTTATTTATTGATCCACATTTATGATTCTGTCATGTGACAGCCTCCATTTAGTTTGTTAGGATTTTGTAGGAAGTACGTTTAGTGATTTTCCCTCTGAACATGGAGGGATGCAGGTGAACGCAATATGTTTGGTCATATTTAATGTGGGAGGCAGAGAATAGATTATCAAAAAATCCCATAAATCATTGTAATTGTTTTTATATCTGCAGTCCTGTGACTTTTGGATAAATAATTTCTTTGCAGTGATTTGTTTGGTAGATCTTCATGGGTCGCCATACTCTCAAACAGGATGTTTTTAAACATGAAATTCCAGATGTGAGGCTCTTTTCAGACAGAGATCGCTCAGCTCAGTTTCATTTATCAAAATAATGGTTTTCGGCGCTCAAAATTTGAGGCTGACGTAATATTAGAATTAAGGCTGCACCAAGGCAAAAGGTTTTATCACAGCTGACCTTTTGTTTACTAAAACCCAAGTTTATTGGCTGCAATTTTTCTAAAAAGGCTTTGAAACAAATTGGACCAAGAGGAAAAATCTGACTGTTTTTCTACAGAAGCATCTTACTCTCAAGCTGCTGAGCCTGATTAACAGGGGCGGATTTACCATCAAGCAAAGGTAAGAAATTGTGATCTATTGTCAAAGCATTTCCAGTGGTCTTTTAATTATGATTATCCTATTTTTAGCCAAAATAAAAAAACGTGTCATTTTCTAAGACAGAGTTTCTGCAGATTGCAGAAATTCGCCTCTGTGTTGTGGGCAGAGCTGCAAACTCCCAGAGTAGTCCCGCTAGCTTACAGTCACTTACAACCCCAACCTAACATCAGTGGTGTGACAAAAAAGATGAGCAATGTTATATCCAGCTGTTTAGATTTTTAGCCAGATTCCAGCTCAGACAAGGAAAACAAAGTGTCATGATACGAACGAGAGTTCAGGAATGACCCAGATGCTGGAACCCGGAAAGAGACCTGACACAACGGTAAGTATGAAGTGGTTTTAATCAGAATGTGAGCTAGACAGAGCTTCCTTCCAGGGGGAGAGAGCGAGAGCAGGCAGATGGAATCTGGAGCGGGAGTTTCCTCGAGAGTGGAACGGCGGCGGGAGCGTAGCTTGAGTCCAGACGAGACGAGGCGTAGGATGGAGGTTGCTTGAGATGGCGTGAAGCGTGAAGCAAGGCGTGGCGAGGCGTTTGGCTGGAGGTTTCAGGAATGGCGTGACTGCAACGTGGGAGAACTGCGACCAGGTAAGGATCCTGAAGGTGAATGTCCTGAAGCAGAGTGAAGACAAAATCATGAGCTTGGTTCTTTGAGACTAAGACAATAAACATGAGCTGACCAGACTATGCACCATAGGAGGAACAACGAACTGGCACCGGCTGATGATCCTGGAGGAGGTTATGAAGGGTGGAGATGATGAGGTAAGTAGATCCAGCTGGTCGCGTCAGCCACAGGAAGGAGGGGGGAGGAGGGAGTAACTGACAGGCCATGACACAAAGACATACAAGGATCTGTTTGTATGCAGGTGGATGCATCAGAATGCATCAGAGCGGGGAGCTTGTCACTTGCAGGGTTTAGTTATAACTACAAGCTTTTTCAAACAGCACAATTTCGTCTGTTCTTAATTCACCTCAATTAAATAAAAAAATACTTTGAAATAAAGTTTTAATCTCAATTTTCTTTTTATAAGTCCCCCATTATAAATAATTGCTACAAGAACATGTTAGAAAAACACTAAAAACACAATTTTTACGGAAGAAGGTCTTTAATACAACCGATGCAGAGGGCCCTGTGTTATTGTTGGCCCCCAAACTGCTAAGTCCATCCCTGCTGATTAACATAACAGAACAGCTCAATTATCTTAGTCCTTTTTGTCAGAAGCATTGGTTTACCACAGCTTTCAGGGTTTGGTGTCATGAATCTGCTGCTTTCAGGCCTCTAATTTTAGATCATGAACACGATTCAGTCTGTAGTTGGCTTCAGGAAGCTGAATATGAATGTGATATTAGAGGTACTAGGTTATAAAAAGCTTTTTTTGGTGACTGCATCCTTTTTTCAAATTTTTGTTGTCATTAAAAAACCCATTAAGTGCTAAAAAAATATGTAACAGAATGAATCTATTTCCTACTGATTCATTTATTCATTTTTCTGATGGAAATGTTGTCCATAAAATGGCCAAATCTGCAGCAAAAGGATGCAAACAATTGCGAACTCCTATTAAAATTCCTCAGCGATGTCCACTCTGCACCACTGGCTTCCTAGCTATACCTTAGGAATACCAACCAGCTGTCAGATCCTTACTCTTCAAGTCTACGTTGCTTCTTCTTGCCCTTTCTCTCTGTCTCTCACTTCTTAGCATGCCCTCTCTTGTTGACAGGAAACAAGTGCTGCATCACCATTTTAATTCTGCCCTGGGTGTGCAAGCTCTCTCTGCTGCTGGAGATGCATGGTGAGCCGCGAGTGAGATGAATGTTAACGAGTTCACCACAAGGAAGTGGTATGGAGGAGGTCTGGGGAGAATCCACCTCTAATCTGCTTGTCTCCCCCTGGGCTTGTCTTTCTTTCACCAATGGAGCGTGCTTGCAGCTTGTTCCTGTTTACAGGATTTGTTGCTCTTTGATTCGGATTAATTAACTACCAGTGGACATTCTGCTACGGTGGTAAAAACGACATGAGCAAGAGAACAAACTGCTACTGCATCATCTTGAAAATCTATTTGTTGACAACTTCTCAAAAGATTGAATTTCCTATTCACCCTTCAGGATCTGGCAAAACTTGTATGCCAGCACAACAATGATGTGTACACAGATGTTTCTGGCTCTGATTAAGGCTTTTTTTTAATTGAAAATAAAAATTAAGTAAATGTTTCAAATGAACTTGACTCAGAAAGCCAGCTTGTGTCCTTAGTAGTGAAAAGCTTCTTCTGCAGGAGCAGAAGTACCTTTGTGCTTCAAAAATAAAAGATAGAAAAAAGAATTTTAAGACTTTTCAAGTACTGCTGTGTTTTTTTTTTTAAATTTATGACAAAACTGGAAGGACCCTGCAACGGACTGGCGACCTGTCCAGGGTGTCCCCTGCCTTCGCCCATCAGTGGCCGGGATAGGCTCCAGCAGCCTCGCGACCCCGAAAGGGATAAACGGAAGAAGGTGAATGAATGAAAACTGGAAGGATTCGCCACATTTCACAAGTCAAAAGCACAAGTGTGTTTAGTGTTATGTAACTAATAATTATTCAGTTATCAGAAAAGCAGAGTTTGTGTGACTGAGTTTTATTACACAAAAAGGTGCAGAACCAACTTTGAGTTAACATTTTAGTCATTTAAAGATAAGATGGAGAACAAATCATCAACTATCTATTAAAAAAAATATTATAAAGGCAAGAAAATAACGTAAAACAACGACAAACTGGGGGAAACAAAGCTCCCGTTATCTGTGTTACACCATGCCTTTTGAAAGAGTTTTGTTTTTGAGGGATCTTCTCAAAATCATCTGTATTTTTATTATTATCTATCAGAGTTAGATGAATGCCACAACCAGCTCAGTGACAGGACGTAAACCTTTATGTTGTTTTTTCTTTTACTTTATAGGCTGTGGACATGTGACCAAATTAGCACAATAGCCTGTAATCAAGCATGTACATTTTAAGAAACATTATTTGTTGTGTATGTCTGTGTATTTTCTGGACTATTTGTTACCAGCACTTTGCACAAATCCGATTTCCCCCAACCACATACCTCAATTTTAATTACATAATCTTGGCCTATAGAGTACAGTGTAGGTTATTGCCAAAAAAGGTTACATCTTATACAGCAGCTTTCATTTTCTTTTTCTTTTTAAATATAAGTTCTGTGCCCCCCTTCAAAGAATCACCAAAAAGCTGCAGAACGTGGGTGCCTACAATCTTGCCGTTCATCGTTCAGACCGGTCTGGAGACAGTGAGATAACGGAGGAGGACCATACCCAGGTAACATTATCTTATATCACATTGCATGTAGGCTCTGCCACAAAGGAAAAACAGTGTGCACAAACAAAAACCTTCATTTTTAATTTATGTACACCTATGCAGTACAAGTAAATCTATGAAATATGGATTCCCCTCACATCCTGCCGCTTAAAAGACAATGTGAGAGTTTTTGTGTTACGTAAGAGTCTCCCAACAGGTTAAGACCAGCTCTAAATCATGGAGGACTACTAAATGTCATTTTTAGTTGACACAAAAAGCCAAAGCAACACCTTAAAGTTATTGCGCCAGACGTATTTGATCTTTTCTGCATCTTTGTCTCTTTGTCTCATGAAACCACTTTTACCACATTGATGTTTTTGAGGCTCCATATAACTCCAAATTGATGAAATTTATGTGCAGTTATACTAAATATTCAATTAGGACATGAGCATTTCCCCCCTATAGTACAAAGTTTTAGTAATTATCTATTTTTATTTATCAGTTTTTTCCATCTGGCCTTCATTTTACCAGAGTAATCCTATTGAGACTCAAAAACATTTTTTAAAGGGTAAATAGCTCCAGAGGCATCAGAAAATAATAAATACGGGTCACTGTATTTCATCTAATGTATACTAGTGACACAGGCCTCCGACTGATGAAGCAGACTCAATGACTCAGGCATGCAGGAATGTGGCTAGCTCAATTGACCAGAGCAAATAAAGCAGCCCAAGGCCTCAGAACAGCTCACAAAAAAATAATCATATTGGAAGTACTGGTTCATATAGCATTACTACAATGCATTAAATAAATAAATAACACACATTTTCAATAATAAATTCTCCCAAATTATTTAAAAATAATTGAAACTATAAAACACAAAAAAGGCCCAAGCTGGTATCTTGAATTGTTTCTGCCATTGAACTGCATGCATGCATTTATGGGTTGTGTTGCTCTTCGTATTGAGAGAACACTGTGCCAATTGTACTTTGATTGTTTTCTCTGTTTTATTCAAGGCTTTAAATGAGTCTGCATGTGGCAAAACAAAGTCTTCCAAATTCTCTGGAGACCTCAAACCTTACTTTTACTCCGTCAGTTGCTATGGTTACCTCTGGCAAGGCAGCTGATTGGAAGCAATAATAAACTCTGCTGTTTTAAGCCTTCGACAAATATGCCTCCAAACGGCATTGAAAGACATTCACCTACATGCTGACACACATACATACACTATTGTACATTCAATAAATCAACACAAACTTGACAAGAAGTGCACGCAGACAGACAGATGCATTAGTGGAAATAACGTAAAGTAAAAGGAAGGGAATGTTTTTCAGTTCTAAGTCATTTTGTCCATCTTTAAGTGCATTAAACTGTCCCTAATCATCTTACATGATTTTTCATTGCAGGTTTGGCTTTCAAATAAATAACTACCATAGCAGCCTATTACATTTCATAAAAAATATCACAAAGTTACATCTATTAACTGCAAGGCTAAGTGGGCAGTTTAGTCCAAATCAAACCTCACTTTACAAGCAGTTATTTGAAAGTTTTATCTATTTTCATATAACTTGAAGAATGTATGACTGAAAGTAACAGAAAATAATTTTAAGAACTGTTAAAACTCAGGTTTTCGTGTGTCTGGCTTTTACCTAAAATCATTATGGCTCCTGGGTTATATCAGTTGCCAAGCTATAATAAAAGTTTTTGTTACAGTCCAATCTAGATCCAGTTACACCTGTGACACTTTTTAATATCATGCTCAAAATGAGTTGAAAATATGACAAAAATCTAAAATCTTAACTCACACATTTGCCAACAGAATGAAAACTGGGATGTCCCAGATTATTTCTGACACCCCAATCTGGCTTTCTGAAAGGTCGATCCATTCATAATAGCATCCGCCTCATATTGGACCTGTTGGATTACAATCATCTGATTGAAGACTGAGGCTTCATTTTGTTCCTTGATTTTTTTAAACCCTTTGACAGTCTAGAACATCAATTTATGTTTCAAACTTTAGATTTATATGCCTTCAGACCTGATTTTATCAATCTCACCAAAACACTTTATAGAGATACGAATAGTGTCATTTCATTGCCCCATGGGACCTCGCCGAGATTCTCCATTAACAAAGGAGTTAAACAAGGCTGTCCTATCTCTCCTTTACTTTTCATCATAGCAGCTGAAATGTTATCCATTTGGATAAGAAACTCAAAATTTGAGAAACTTAATGATTTAGGCCAGCAAACAGCAATCACTCAGTTCGCTGACGACACAGCTATTTTTATGAAGGACAGCAGTCAAATTTGTGTAATTCTACAATGATAAATGTTTTCTCAAGAGCTTTTGGTCTGAATCTCAATCTGAAAAAATGTGAATTATTGCCAATTAAAGATTCCACTTTAACAACAAGTCAAAACATTTCTGTTAAATCCCAAGTTAAATATCTGGGTATTCACCTAACCAAAATACTCCAAATCATTGGAGGATCTAAACTTCTGGAAAACTCTAGATCATTGTAAATTAAACCTAAATTTGTGGTCCAATCGAGATATTTCTGTTCTGGGTAGAGTTTTTCTAGTAAAGATGGAATCTCCATCAAGATTAATCTATCCAGCATATTCTTTATCCTTCCCTAAATCTGCAATTAAAGACATAAATCAAATTAATTTTAAGTTCATTTGGAAATACAAAACTCAAGTGTGATCTTAACGGATTATGAGGAAGGAGGGCTTAAAGCTATTGATGTTGAATGTTTAGACGGAACGATTAAAATCAACTGGCTGAGATCCTTCTTGAAGAATGAAAAAGGTTCCTGGTTTCAATTCCCCACTAAAACATTAAGGGATGTAGGTGGAATTAACTTTCTGCTTAAATGCGACTATGATGTAAAAAAGAACTGCCAATCAAACTTTCTGCCTTTCATCAAAATTTTTTATTGCACTGGAAACTAATTTATAAGCACAACTTTAGTCAGCACACCAAGCCTCTCTCGAACTGCCGTTATGTCTTACGAAGAAACAAATCCTTGTTTCACAATAGCTGGCTGACTAAAGGGATGTGGTCTGTTCTGCATCTACTGGATCATTCTGGAAACATTTTGTCGTTTGAAAATTTTAGTTCTAGATTTCGATTATTTGATCGGAAACAATATGATGCTGTGATCAAAGCTCTTCCTCTGTCGTTGATCCAATTATCACAAAAGATAAACAAAGTTCAATTAAAACTTCCTTCACTCCTATTGGATGGGCAGCCGGTTACAAAGTCAGAAGTACCAAACAGCTTTATACGAAGATTGAATGTAAAAGAACTCTTCCAAACCATTTCTAAAAACTTCTCTAAAGAAGAGATGATTGAATTAAGGTCGAATTTCTTAAAATTTTGTATTTTACCAAGAGTAAAAGACATTCATTTTAAAATAATTAGTGATGTTTACCCATCCAAGGAATTTTTAAGACTTCATTTTGGATTTGAAGAGAATGATTGCAGTTTTTGTTTAAAGGAAATTGAGACGTTGGATCATTTATTATTTAACTGTGGAGTTATAAAAACATTCTGGGAAGAGTTCTACTTTTGGTATTCTTCCAAAATTGTAATGCCAGTTCATTTCTTTTTACTCTTTCGGCTTTTCCCATCAGGGGTCGCCACAGTGCATGGTAAACCTGGCAATGTTTTTACGCCGGATGCCCTTCCTGACGCAACCTTCTCAAAGCAACCGGGCTTGGGCTTGGGACCGGCACAGAAATAGAGAAGGGAACAGGGAGCAGCTCGGATTCGAACCCTGGTTTCACGGACGGAAGGCGCCACAAACCAGCTCGAGCTAAACCGGCTCCCTGTAATGCCATTAATTTAGACGCAAAAAATGTTTTATCGGGGGTCGGGGAGGTATCATCTAATAGACCAGAAAATATTGTTCTTAATGTCCTGATAATGCAAGGAAAGTTTTACATTCACAAAAATAAATATTTGAAGAGCTCTGTTTTTATTTTCAATTAATTCATTATATGAAAAAGAGGAATGGCTTGAAATTGCTTAGTTTTGTTCAAAAATACAAACTTAATGAGTACCCCTAACCAATATTAAACTTTTTGGTTAGATCTATGTTTTTTTAAATTTATTTATTCATTTTTGTGTGTTTTATGTTCATTCGTTTTTTCTATTTTTTATTTTTTATGTTTATATGTTATGTTTGGCAATGGTGATTGCTTTTCGAGGTAATGTTGATTATATCGTTACTGTTTGTTGTGTCATGTATGATTCCTCAATTGTCAATAAAGTTTAAAAAATAGTGAGGGCAGAATGACTATGGCTTTTTAATGTACTGCAGTAAAGAGCATAACTCCCTCTACAGGTGAATTAAAAAAACAATGAATGAGGTTGGCAAAATTTGTATTAAACTCTACCACACCCCAGCAAAAATTGGATAAAAAGATGCTGGCAATATTTTTTAAACAAAAAAGTTTACAAGATACATTTTATTTTTTCCTAATTGCAGAGGAGAAAAGTACTCTGGAACTTTTGTTGAGTGGAACTTTTTTTAGGAGTCCGATGTTTAGCCGGATGTGTGCGACGTAGAACATACGACATACGACGTCGCACACTCAGCTTCCATACCACCACGTTCCTTACTAATTATTTCGGAATAGACTGACTGATTTACTGGGTGGTGTTGCTATTTTATTAAAGTAAATTATATCAAAATGGCTACGGACTCCTGGGCACAGGCAGTTGATGAGCAAGAAGCTGCAGCAGAATCGGTAACTTTACGGAGAGTGTTGTGTAAGCTAACCTGTTGTTAGCATTCCGTGTAGAAGCTTTTCCGGCGGTAGCTATTTGTAAATAAAAGTAACCTCTTTTTTTCAAAGTAAACCCGACAAAAATGTCGCATATGGATACTTTAAGTGAATAAGTGTGGAATTTGTGGCAGCGTTCTTTTGTTACTTTTTAGTTGAAATGACCGGCTTTGGCTTTCAGGCTAATAAGTTAGCTTAGTTGTTGCGTGAATACGAGGAAAGAGCTTTCGCCGGCTTAGCAGTTTTTAACATGATGTTGTAATTCGGACTTTGTTATGTTTAACATTAACTACATATATTTTTTCCAACTACATAGCTGGGGAGTCTTCAATTAAAAGAGAAGCCAGGAGAAAATGGTAAGTTTGTGTAAATCTATGCTAGTAGCTAGCCGGACAGTTTTGAACTAACATAATTGTTGTAACTTACTTTCCAGGCATGTTGGCAGGTGCAGCCGATTTTAGCAACACAGCTCCTAAACCCGCATCTGATGGCGAAACCAAGGCTGCAGAAGACGACGACAGCGGTGCTTAGTTTAATATATAATATTTACCCATTTTGCCTTGTTGTATATCACATTAAGAAGCTTATAAGTTATGATTTAATTTGACTTTCTGTCCTCTAAAATATTGTTTCAGAAAATAAAGCAGCGCAGTCGCTGTTAAACAAACTGATCCGGAATAATCTTGTCAATACAACAAATCAAGTGGAAGTTCTTCAGAAGGATCCTAATTCTCCACTCTACTCTGTAAAGTCCTTTGAAGAATTGCGTCTGTAAGTACACACGTTTGGCTGTAGCGTAGAATCTACAAAGGTTCATCTTATTGTGCAGAGATGGGAATAATTTGGTATAAACGTACCATGAATGTGGATCTTTTGCTGTCAGATGCATCACATTACACAGGCATGCACATCATGTAGTTTTACCAACTTATTTTTAAATAGGCTAGCTCTTTCTGAAAGATTAAATCAATGCACAAGACATAAAGGAGGAGTTAGAAGTGAGGCCTGTCATCAAGTTGGTCAATAAACCTGCAAATACCTTAGCTTTAGTTTCCAAAAAGGTTCAAACTTTGTTATTTTTTTGTAATCTATTGTATTTCTGAAGAATGTTGATGACATTTTTTAAACGTTCACTTTGCAGAATTAGTTCAGCAATATTAGCAATATTTAATGTTCTCTATTTACTTCCATCAGTTTTCCTCAGAAGGTGAGATTAAGTTTTTTTTCTCTTTTGTTCTCGTTTTGTGTAGTAAACCTCAACTGCTTCAAGGAGTTTATGCAATGGGTTTTAACAGACCATCTAAAATCCAGGAAACTGCTTTACCCATGATGCTGGCAGAGCCGTGAGTAAAACTTGATGTTTCCAAGAGCAATGATTTCTCCATAAAACTTCTCCTCCACAATAACTAAAACACTGTACTTATTGATTCATGTCACATGAGCAAAAAAGTACCTTGTTCTTGAAATGAGTTTTTCTATTTTTGTTTAAGTCCACAGAATCTGATTGCTCAGTCACAGTCAGGGACGGGAAAGACGGCTGCTTTTGTACTGGCCATGCTCAGCCATGTTGACCCCAATAATAAATTTCCTCAGGTTTGTCTATACCTGCCTTTATTTAGAAAATATTCAATCTTTTATTAATAGTTCCAACTTATTTCTTTCTGTCAGTCTGTTTTTCTTAAAAATAAGGTTTTTGAATCTTAACAATGTGAACAACAGTAAAAACCTCCTGTTTCTTTTCAGTGTCTGTGTGTGTCGCCCACTTATGAGCTGGCGCTCCAGACTGGCAAGGTGATCGAGCAAATGGGCAAATATTACCCTGAAGTCCAATTGGTTTATGCAATCAGAGGAAATAAATGTAAGTCCTTCCTCCATTCTGCTGAACTAGTGGTCCCGAATCCCCAGGCCATGGACCAGTCTGTAGGACAGTTTGTATCAGACAGCAGCGAGAAAAGAAATACAACCTACCTTGTTTTCTGTTTTATTTATTATCAAATTCTGAAGGAAGTTTTATTTTAAAAAACAAATGCATTTTTCTCACCACATCTGACTCATTTTTTGACACGTCAAGTCGCTTGGTCACTTGTCGAAAATACAGCTGCTGTTTTCTGAAAGTGGACGATTACTAACTTAAAAAGCCCAAACTAACAAAGTTAACAAAAACCAAACATATTTAGAAAGTTTCTGGTGGAAACGGAATAGGAAACAGAAGAAGAGCTTCAACTTCAATATAAATAAAGCTGCATTTAACAGACAAAAAGCAGGAGTCTTCACTCCCAGTTGCTAAAATAGTGCATTCACGATTTTTGGAAAACACGTTTTTTTTCCCCCATTTTTTTTTTTTTTTAGCTTCTATGACGGTTTTAGGTTAAGAAAAAATCTATATATCACATTTGACTGGAAAGCAGTTGCAGATATTTTACAGAGAAGGAAGATAAACTTTACCCCTCAAAAGTTCAGGGAAACTAATAGGAAGGCCAAAAAATGAAAAGAAACAAACCAGACGCCCGCTTCAGCAAACTGGTGCATGAAAATACTGTCTTACAATAAACTGGTCAGTTTGGGACCACGGACCTAGACAACACATTTATTTGGGATGTTTTTTTTTTTGTTTTGTTTCCAGTGCAACGAGGTATGAAACTACAGGAACAAATAGTCATCGGCACGCCTGGTACCATGCTCGACTGGTGCAGCAAGTTCAAGTTTATAGATCCAAAGAAGATCAAAGTGTTCGTTCTGGATGAAGCCGACGTCATGATCGCCACGCAGGGTCACCAGGACCAGAGTATACGAATCCAGAGGTGAGCTGACCAAAACAACCCTAAAATCCTGTAAAGATGTTTTTCATTCTGCTTTCTTTGAACTAAACGGGTAAATACAGCAACAGAAACTGCTTGTTTCATCTATCAATCTTCACTTGATCACTTGTATAGAGATTGCTTTACTGTGTCTATAAAGATTAAGTTACTTCATCAGATGTAGTAGTATTTAAATGTACACATGTAAAAATATTAGGAGCAACTTTTAAATGAATTTGTTTCAGTTTTTATTGCTCCAGTTGATGTGATTTTAACTTTAAAAACAGCCTCATGTTATTAAAGTAGCTCGGAAATATTTTCTTGATTTTCAAAGAAAGCAGCAACAATTCTGAATATGAATGCCTAACAAAAAAATCAAAAAATGTTTATGATCATTGAGTTTTTCATCATAAAGGAAGTGTAAATAATTCTTCTGAAAAGCAGCATGTCGTAAAGATGTTGGTATTAAAGGACGTCCTGGACTGTCAACGTCAACAAATCAACTATTAAAAATCATCAACGCTAATTTGGTATGGTCAACGCGTTATTTTTTGTCATTTCGGTTTTATGAACACACATACAGCCAGTTGTGTTCACACCAGACCAACGCCAGACACGCAGGTAGCAACAGAGAGAATATTCTTCTTCTTTTGTGTATTTACTGTTTATTGGCGCTCATCCGCCATCCGCAATAGGAAGAGGCTCGGTGGGGAAAGTCAGAGCGGTGCAAATCCCGCCAAACGTTTTGTTTTCATACCTCTGTTCCTATAAATGTCCATCTTAGTCGTATTAATCCAAGTGGACACAAACCACAATTATTGCTGTCTTTGTGATCATGTTTACAACGGTCGGTACTTCCATGTATTGGAGCAGACGCCACCCACTCGTCACTGCTAAATCAGAATCCCTGATTGGTCACAGAGCTGTGTCGCAAATGTTCAACCGGTTGAACTGTCAGCGTGGGATCAAAGAACGCCCCCGTGTGTATGTAGAGCTCGTCCTGCGCCATTGACTGTTGACTGGGCAGGAGCCAGTGCACACCAGAGAGTGCTGCAGCACTTACATAGAGCATCTTTAAGATGTTTCTGAAAGGAAGGAGACCTCTGTCAATGCTTGAAGATGATGGATTTAAAGACTTGATTTGGTTGCTGCACCCTGGCTATCACCTAAGTCACCTTTTTAATTTCTGTAACCGCACCATACACCAAGCATCAGCAGGACCATACATGCAGCCAACGTTCAGTAGCCATCGACTACTGAAATCCTCGTTTGTGACGGCCCTATCCTGCTCTTTTTTTCACTGCTTAGGATGCTGCCTAAAAACTGCCAGATGTTGCTGTTTTCTGCTACATTTGAGGAGTCCGTCTGGAGCTTTGCTCAGCGCATTGTTCCCGAGCCCAACATCATCAAACTGAAGAGGGAGGAGGAGACTCTGGACACCATCAAACAGTATTATGTGCTGTGTAACAGCAAGGAGGAGAAGTTTGAAGCTCTGTGTAACATCTACGGCGCCATCACCATCGCTCAGGCCATGATCTTCTGTCATGTGAGTGTTTTCACAAGCAAACGGTTCAAAAAACATTGAACCTTTGAGCCGACGCTGAATATCAATTACATCCGGTAGCTGTTTTTTGGTAGGCCTCTTGTCTGCCTGAGTATGAATATTCAATTTTCTCTGTTTAATCCAGACGAGGAAGACTGCTGGTTGGTTGGCTGGAGAGCTGTCCAGAGAAGGTCACCAGGTGGCGCTGCTCAGTGGAGAAATGCAGGTGGAGCAGAGGGCGGCCGTCATTGAACGCTTCAGAGACGGAAAGGAGAAAGTCCTGGTGACGACAAATGTTTGCGCTCGAGGTAAAGACCACGAACAAGAGGTCTTCAGCTAAAATTAAAGAGGTCCAGTTAGACAAAAATTCTTGACGTTAAGGTCCGTGAACAAAGATTCAGTGTAAAATATTTATTTATTTATAAGTATAAGTAGCTGAGGATTGGTGGCACATCTGCATGTAATTGATATCTAACTAATTCAGTACAATATAGCACATTTTGACAGAATTGAATGCAGCATAACATAAAACACATAGAACTGCACACACCCCACAGGAACACTACCAGAACTAGAACCAGGCTTCACCAAGAAAACTGGATGAAAGGAGGATCCCCAACACCTCCCCGGAGGAATGTACATTTGAACAAATGTTTGAAGTTTTTTGGTCTAACAGGGTTGCATTTCAAAACTGGAAAATTAGGAAAAACTCCTACATGGCCCTTTGGCTTTTGTTAACTTTTAGCTTTGGGCTTATAACTTAGTTAGCTCTGAGCGAGCAGCCGCGTTATCTCACGTGACGCGGCAAGACAAGCAGATGTGGTGGACAGAATCCGGTAGTTTTTCAAAATAAAACTAAAAAAAAGTAAGCATATGCATTTTTTTCACGTCTGCCGCCCAGGGCTTGGGGACCCCTGATTTAATGGGATCAGGCGGCAGGTTGACAATACGTCATAAATGACAAGTTGGGAGTGAGAATGTGTTGCAACAACAACGAGAACTGCACCGTTTAAATAGAGGCGGCCATCGTATTAGTTTTGCGTCAAGTTCGGATGCGAGTGTCTAGGTCCGGTTCCGGGCTGCAGTCCAATAGTTAGTTACCCCTGGCCGTAGAGTATGGACCCTAGGGCAAAATATTCTTCTGTCCCGCACCAATTCAATTTTATTTTTATATAGCCCAATATTACAACAATATCTTCTCATTGGGCTTCGCCCAGATTGTTTTTTTGTTTCTTTTTCTCTTACTGCACCGTTGAGAGAACATTTTGTCCTCGCCACATACTCAAAAACATACCGGTACTCAATTTTGCACGCACCTAGAGCCCGGTGAAATTAAATTCTGGCCTTAGAGAACGACATCTGCTCGCAAAAAATGATGAGATTGCAGCAGGAAAAACTATTGAAAAATTAAAGGGGCCCAAATCTCTTATGGAGTTCAAAGTCCATTCATGTAACAAACTGTAACTAAAACATGTAACTAATAAATCTAAAGAAAGTTTTCAGAAATATTATGGGATGGCCACAGGACCTACACGGCATGCATTATGTGGCAAAATGTGACATTCTGTGATTTTCACTTAATATGGTAAAAGGAAACTTTGCGATCTTCACGAAATTTCACGAGAAGAGGGTGCCATCTTTAATTTTTCCAAAAAAGAAAAAAAAAACACCATTAGTACCTCTAACAAATTGAAACTCCTCTTAAGGGTTTCAATCTATTGCCTCCTAAAATCCTCTTGCATCATTAGGAAGCCACTTGGGAAAAATATTGGTTTGTAGTTTGTAGATTTTGAACGTGTTAGCATGGCTAGGTGGCAAAAGTGGCGTTCTCTGTTCCTCGCACATTTTTGCCGGAATATTGTGGACATTTGTTTTATGAGTCCCTGGCTCAAGCTGAAGGAAACAATATAACATAAGATGTATATTGGCAATATGAGGAATTTGGGCGTGGATAACAAAAATCCTTAGTTTCCAAGGAAATCCGAAAATGTACTTTTGCCAGTTCTTCTAAAAATGACATAAACCTGTTTGTCACCCTTAGGCGACCAAAAAATAAAATGGTTACTATGGAGATAAAACCAACAAAGATGGCATTTTGAAAAACGTGTTTTGTTGAATTTGCTAGTGGAGCTTTGACTGGCGCGGATGAGGAAAGTGAGGCAGGTGTGTCAGGAGGGGGCGGCAGGGGTCAGGAAGCGCCTGACGTGCCGTACAACGCTGCTTAGGATTGAATGTTTTTTGTAACCTCCTGTCTGACCATGGCTTTTCCTTGCTTTGCTTTTACCAAGGCATTGATGTCGAACAGGTTTCAGTGGTAATCAATTTTGATTTGCCGGTCGACAAAGACGGTAACCCCGACAACGAGACCTACCTGCACAGGATTGGGCGCACGGGTCGATTTGGGAAGAGAGGACTGGCCATCAACATGGTGGACAGCAGGATGAGCATGAACATCCTCAACAGGATCCAGGAGCATTTCAGTACGTTAGACGACTGCACTCGTGCACCATTTTGGGAAGGCTACAGTCATTTCACTTGATCAATTTAACCTCAATATCTCTTTATTTTACAGATAAGAAGATTGAAAAATTAAACACTGATGATCTGGATGAAATTGAGAAAATTGCCAGCTAAAGGAGATTCCCCCCCCCCTCACCCCATTTGCTCTCTGAGGACATTTTGCTTCTAGAGTGTTTTATGCTTTTATTTTTTTGATTTTTAGCGACTGGAGAAAAGAGCAAAACCACACTCACAGTAAACGTTTACACGTGGATGCGTCTCTTCTGACAGATGTTTGCTTTTTTAAATTCTGCCCCGTTTCACTCTTTGTACTACTTTGAATAAAATGTTTGAGTTTATTGTTGCGTTCTGTGAGGCGGTTAAAGCAGGCAGACCCCTAAACCCTCTTTAAGGTTTTCTTTGTGCAGCTTTGGCTGAAATCTGCATAGAAAATATGCTTTTTATGTGCCACCAAATTATTTCATTTACAAAAACGTAACGTGATTGAATGTAACTGAATCAAGGGGGACTGTTCAATGCTTTCATTGTGCTCTGTCACAACTCCCAGACGCCAGTGCAAAGGGTGAAAGTTGGGTTTTACTGCCCTGAGTGGGTTTCTGATGGTTTTATGGGTCTATGCAAACTTTAAAAAAAAAAAACTATCAACCTGTAATCAACGTGACACAAATTAATGCTGAGATATAAAGCTCATCTTTAGTATCAGGGTGTGTGGATCAAATTGCCAAAAGAAATGTAAAAGGCTGCGTAAAGACACCATGCTAACTACAAATCATAAAAATGTTTTAGCCACTTAAGCCATTTTTTCTTTTGTCACTCATAAAAACGAATTTTACCTCAAACGGATCACCAAGATTTTTTTGTGTGTCTCATGTTTTCTTCATCAGGATTTCCACTTTAATTTAAGCTAAACTGCATTGTTCCGTCACCCAAAAAAACGCAAGGCCTTCCTCAAGTGCATTATATATAGATATGGTTTTGTTACTGGTATAAAACATTGGTTTCATATTCTGAAAGACTTGACATTTTGACTATACATTGAAATCTAAGTGACTTTAGGATGTTTGATTCTCTTCTGAAACCAAATGCTGAATTGACTTGAGGACCTATGCTAATCAGATTAGCTGTGTTGCTCCAACACAGTCAGAAACGGGATACTTGTACTTGTGTACATATAATTTTTACGTCAAAAGGAGTGGAATTATTTTTCCCAGCACTTCTGAGAAGTGCAAAAAGCACTCCTCGTGGTTTTGTTTTGACGGCATCAATCAGAAAAACCTCACATTGGTTGGTTCGCCTGGGGAGTGTGGCTTTGAAAATGACGGCCGCCGTCTCCACTGAGCCTGCGATAAACCTCATACGTGTTCTGGCTGGAAGTCTCAACATCATTGGACTGAAATGTGGAACTTTTGCTGAAATAAGACACAAAATGAGGAGAAAAGAAATGCTACAAATAAACAAGTCTGTGAGGAATGTGGTTTTGTTTGGACACTCAGATGTATACACTAATGGAGTGTGCATTTTGTTGGTTAATATTGTATAACGCCACTATGACATTAATGGAAACTGCAGTTTTGGTTATGGAGTTTAACACCCCCCCCCTCCCCATGTGTTGTACATCTTTAATAACTGATGATCTACATAACCTGAATCATGTACACAACCAATAACTGGGCTAAAATGGAGACCATGATAGGTCTGAGCCGTGTTCATGCACACAGTTATGTATTCTTAACATGTTGAATTAAAGAAAAGTAGATGTTCATTTAGCATTTATTCTTTGTGTGAGAAACTGACTTGAAGATGGGTCTCCTATATGAACACGTATACATAAAAGTCTTTGCTCCGGTGGTTCATAAGAAGCAAAGCGTCTTTGCATCAGTCCTTGAAGTTGTCGGTGCAGAACGCTTGTCGTAAAGGCAAGTCTGGAAAAAAGCAGACGAGTTCCAGTAAATGAGCAGATCAGATAAAGTTCATGACAAAAGGCCAAACCTGCATGTCAGCGTCTACTTGGAACAAATCTTTAGTGAGAAACACTAGGCAGAATATAACTTTTTGGCTCTAAAATTGAATATAAATATTAGTTTTTAACTGTAAATTTTATTTAACTCAAAAATGAGCCTGCTCGGGTTACCGGGCAGGTAGAGGGTTGGATCTTAAGGGGGTTGCAGGTGTGTCCTGCAGTTCCCTTCAGCCTCGTATGACCACTTTATGGGTGGCATGAAAATGGAACACACCATTTCTAATGAACTACTGCCGTTCTGCAGACACTATGCTGTAGACAACGACACCGTTTTTTTCTGATTGATTTAGGGTAAAAATGGCATAATCATAGAAAAACTATACCCATTTATGTGATATCTGCATCTCAAGGGGCGCACAGGTGTGTCTTGGAGTTTCCTTAAGGCTCATATGGCCACCTCATAAAAATGGAACATACCATTGTCATGCGTGTGGTAAGTGTATCATGAAGTTTCCACGAGGATAGTGTAAGTTAACGCACATTTATGTTGTGCATGTGATGCTGTCGTGATGTGATTTAACCTGTCATGCCCATAGAAAGAAATGTGCATAAACATTTTAGCTCAATAGGCTCACTGAGTGGTCTACGACCTTGATATTTTGTGCGTGCCCAGTATAGATTTGTCCTTTTTTTCACCAGCAGATAGTCTGTATCCGCCCTTAAGGGCAGTTGTGACTAAAGTTTTAGTTTGGTTTTTCAAGAAAACAAATGACCCCCCCCACCCCCCCACCCCTGAAATAGAGGTGAAATAAAGGCTTCATCTGGACATGTCACTGACCTGACTCTCTGTACGCCACTTGGGTGAGAAAGAGACCATGGGCCGGAGCGACCAGATTCTGGGGGTAGGCCAGATTGTCTTTAGCCTCCAGTAAATCTCTGAGCTGGGACACGGTCAGCAGCCCCCTGCCTACAGCAACGAGGGCCCCCGTCATCCGGCGTACCTGCAGCCAACAGCCAGAACCTTCCCTGAATGTGTGCACTGAGGAGCTCGTGACAGCGTAGAGAAGGCCCGTTATCACCAGCAGGTGGTGCTATGAGCATTGAGATGCAACGGCCGCATCCAAACGCAGGTTTGCTGAATGAATCATGACAGACACAAAGAGCAACAAACCTGTTTATAGAGAAAAGAACGACTCGTGAAGGTCAGCTCCAAGAATGATATCTGTCTGGAAAAAAGAGAGGAGTTACACGACTCATTACTGACATGTGCATCTTATCCAAAGCACTCCTAACAAAAAGGATACAACACATTCAATCTAGAAACAAGATAGACACAAACAGAAGACAAATAGGATATTGAGTTAGTTCTAAAATAAAAAAACACACCAATGAACAAATTAAAAACAATTCTTTAAACCTTTCTTGTTTTCAAAGATCTGGCTTTCATAAGACATTTAAAAAAGATTCCTGCCTTTGTTTATAGCTGACGTTTACGCCAGACCATCATACATATGTGTCTGAACGCCACATACTGAACTCTCAGATGCAACTTAGGCTCTGCAGGATTATGTCCACGATCACAGAAAACAGGAATTAGTTTTCTGAGAATTCATATGTAGTTTATTTTCATTATATATATTTGTTTTGTTTTTTTTCGTCACAGAAGCCCCTTTTTTCATAGAAATAGGAAAACGCTACTGAGAATGCGGGCACATATGCAGAATTGGGTCAAAAGCAAAGTGGACTCACATTCAAAGACAGATCTTATAGTGAAGCTGTCGGTTGTCGAACCCTGAAAATAACACAAGGCTGTGACCTTTAAGCCTCGACTAACAGATACACATAATGTTGTCGGCTCTGTCCTTTTCGCTTTCATCATCTGCAGACAACGGTAACATAAACTCCATTTAAGGGAAAATAAGAGTCCATCTGTGCGTTAGTATGACACAGCTGTACAATTCAACCTGAGCTAGTCATGGTGGTGGGAGCATCATGATTTGAGCATCCATGCTGCTATAGGAACTCACGGATTGTGGTGTATTGTAAACACATTCACAAATAACCCCTTCAGTTTGATCAAAACTTTACATGCAAACCACCTGTAATCTGGGTTAGATATAGAACTTTAAGGAAACCCAAAACTGTTTGAAACAATTATTAAAAAAAATTGAAATTAGATATTAGTAAATAAAATGAATGAGACTGACTCTTATTTAGACAATACTGATTCATAAAATACATTGATCAGTAAAATTTCCTGGTCTCAGCAGCAGAAAACCGCTTAGCTGTGTGCAGTTTCTGACAAAGCAAAAGCTAGCTTAATACTTCAAGAGTAATCACTCTCTTGAGACACAGGAAACCAGAAATGGTACAAGTTAACCTTGTGCTATCTTAGATGACCCCACCCTTACATTGATGTGTTCTCCCCACCATGACAAAGGTGGATAAAGGTGGAAAGATTTCATGTAATCCATGGACACCAGTGAAGATCACAAATCATTGAAGAAAAAAGGTTCAGAGGACTGTCTAGAGGGTCTAGATGACCCAACTCCCAATGCTAAAGTGCCTAGGATAGCACAAGAGTTACAGGAAAAAGAGTTTATTGAGATTTAAATGGGTGAGAAATACATTTGTGATAAATAATGAATCCCTTTTATTACAAGAGCAAAGAACAGTGATCTTCATGGAACAATGAAGGCAGCTGGACTAAGAACCACCATTCACTCTAGTGGGGGTATTTTTCATTCAACCCTTGTGTTCTCAGCCGGTTGGCCCCCCACGTGTGATGAGGGGGTTGAGCGTGACATTTCCAATAAGAACTACTAACAGTCTGTCCGTGCAGGAGCATACTGTGCTCCATATTTTCAAGAGGAAATCATTACTGCTCATATATTTGGCTTGGAGGCCGACCCCCACAGACAGACCCAAGGCCCCCGTGGCCCTCTCTCCTGCCTTTTCATCTCCACTCAGGATTTTCTTTGATCCTTGATGTGTGTAGCATGTTTAAAGACCCACTCCGATAATCGTCTGATCTGTTGTAAAAGTGTTCCCAGTGGTCTATTAATTATGATTTTGCTGTTTTTAGACAAAATCTAAAAACCTGTGTCATTTTCTAGAACATTTTTTCCTGCAGAGCGGCAGCACTTCATTACAAAATTCACCTCTGATTCAGCTCTGAGTAGTGGGTGGAATCGTCGTGGCGGAGTAACCCCGCCCCCCTTCCCAACACTGAGAACGCTTTGTCTACACTCTCTCCCACTAGCTTACAGGCCCCACACCTCCAACCCAACATTATTGGTGCATCAAAAATGGCGAGCAGTATTGGAGATATCCAGTCGAACAGTTCAGATCCAGATTCCAGCTCAGACGAGGAAAACAAAGACGTTCACGGATCTACTTGTCTACAAGTGGATGCATCCGAACGGAGTGGAGCAGGAAGCCCGTGGCCCGCCCAACACATTTTCAACGTAACAAACAAGCTTTTTTTCTTTCCAATAGCATGTTTTTTCTCTGCTTCTGGTTCACATTGATTTCAATAAAGAAATCCTCAGAAATGCAGTTTTGAGCTTTTCCATATAATAATAAGATGTCATCCATCATCAGAAAAAAGGTTACGAGAGCATTTTAAAAACACACAATTTTTAGCGGAGTGGGTCTCTAAAAGACGACGATTTGGCTTTTGGCTGTTTTTACTGCAGCCAACTTTGAAAGCGTTTGGACGTCGTCCTTCTTCTGTGCTCGGTTTGTGTTTAGGAGGTTTCAAACAGATGCAAAGATAAAATGTAGTTGACAGTTAAAAAAGGTTTTAGAGTTTGGCTTGACTTTTTTTTTAAAGTTCTTTAAAAACAAGATGAGGACTTGATCTTGAAACTTGACCTCAAAGACTTTGTTTTCAGCACTTTTAAACCAATTTAATGGTTTAACTTCCTCCCTTTTGCTTTTACAACATAACACTCTTTAGGTTTATGTCGTATGACATTTTTGACTGTGCAAAAACATTCAGCACTGATTACTGTTCCACAGCTGACGTTGTTAAGTCGTGCCTGTGACAGTGGATCATTTCATCTAAAACAAGACTTGCAAATATTATTTTTCAGACATTTATGTTTCCAAGAAACAAATTTGAAAAATTTTCCATATTTTTTCAGCTAAATATTTAACTCGTTTCTACATCATTCTGTAAATCTTAATATAATCTTATTTTCATGTGACCCCCTGCATCAAAAAGAGATTCAAAAAAGTTTTTAACTCTTTTTTATAGAACAAAACCAACATTACGTTTAAGTTTGAGCTCCTTGTGAGTTAAAACGTTCACAAACCTCTCTCTGGCATTAAGGAACTTTTTAGGGCATTTACCATTAAAGAACCACAATTTTGAGAACAGACTATCTTTGAAAACCTCTAACGATTCTTGATGACGTCTCCATGTTTTGTTCTGTACATATTTTATGGGTTATTACATGTTTTATTGAAGGTAAAGACACCTCAAGTGACACAGACAGTGCTGGCTTAAAAGTGTAAAAGGTGACTTTAGAAACGAGTAAGTCTTCAAAACGCATGTATTATGTTGATTTGTCATTGTGTTTCACTGTTTCAAAGTGTTTATAGTTTACCTGTGAAAGTACGTGCTTGCAAAAGAGTTTCCCAGCTGTATAGAGGCCACATCCAACGTCTTGACGGGGTTTTTGAAGGTCATGTCAGAGTTCACTGCCCTGAAGCTGCTGAAGTCATGGGTCCCGATCAACACAGCAGCCGCCTCACGCATGGCTTCCACATCCAACTCTCTGAAAAGCAGCGCATTTCATTTTAGAAGCAGGCCCTGTCGTCAAAAGGCTCCCTGACCCGCCTCTTGCAGGTCTATGTGACACTGCCGCCGACCTGAGAGTAACTCGGCTGAGCAGCGAGGCCAAACTGAAGTGTATGCTTAAAGCCCGGCGTCTTTACAGGTCGTCCTGTTCCTGTTTTCCCGTGAACTTATATAATACTAACATCGTGAGGGACGAGGCCACGTGAGAGAGCGCGAGCGTGTTGGCCAGCGGTTCATTTAAGGGAGAGAGTGAGCGCAGATTCTCCGCGGCTTCATGGAGCGATCACTGCGTGAACGTGAACGTTGGAAGAAGAGATACGCCAAGCAGCAGCGACTCACTCATTCAATTCTTAATGTACTCTTCTAAAAAGATAACATTAAGAACAAAAATCAGTAAAAAGAAGTGCAGAAAGATCCGCACAACTAATCAATTACCGGAACTCCAAATAATTTAAACCCCACCCTGATTAAAACGGTGTTTTCAAAATGTTCTTGTGGCAGTTTTTCTGATGATAGAAGACATATTTAAATACAAATCAAGCTCCAAAATACATTTTGGAGTGTTTCTTTTCACAAATCATTGTGAATCAGGACCAGACAAAAAAACGCAGTTTGAGAACAAATACGCTGGGCTGGCCACTGACTCTCTTCCCTGCCGCTCTGCAGAAACTATGTCCTGGAAAACCACACAGTCGTTTTTTTTGTTTTTTTACATTTTGGCTAAAATCTGCATAATCATAATTAAAGATCACTGGGAACACTTTGAAAATAGTTAAACGTTTGCAAAAATCCAACATTTTTTAGTTCAAAATTTCAGAATGTGGGGAAGTTCCAGGAATTATTCCGGCTGCGGAGAAAAGAAACTGGCTGATATTTCTTGCGCTGAGAGAGTTGGAGTGGGTGTGACGGCTGCTGCAGATTAAAGAGCAAACTGCAAGACGCTGCTGAGGCTGAATGACCAGAAGAGCCAGATGGACGGATGGAGAGGCAAAGCAGCAGAGGAGAAGAATTAAGGAAGCAGGAAGAGTCAAAAAAGTATAGGACAAAACTGGGAAGCTACGAAGGAGAAAGAACCAAAATGAAAGAAAAAAGGAAACCTATAACTACAACATGTGGGTGTTGTGCTGCGCGCGTATAAGCCTGCAGCTTATCTTGTCCTACTTTTCCCCAAATAAGTGAATGTGAGGGAGCAGACAAATGCTCAAAAGAAGACTGTCTGAAATGTGTTTCCTTGTATTCCCTCCGCCTGCACTAACATCTGCTGAGCAGCAAACCCTTCAACGTCTCAACTGTCTATCATGTCTGTTTGCTGTTGTTTTGCTAGGGGGTCAAGGAATACCTGCAGCGTGTTTTCAATAGGTTACATAATCGAGCCACTGTGTTTAATGTGTGGAAGACAGTAATGGAGCAGTATTCTGATTACTCAGGGGAGTAATGCAGGGGTGGAGTTACAGTGTAATAGGGCTGCACGATATGAGGAAAACTTGCGATATGCGATATTAGTGATCAATATTGCGATAACGATATAATTTGCGGTAAATAAACAAATAGAAAAATAAACAAAAACATCATTCCCATTACATTGCAACAGTTTGAAAATTATACTCCAAATGACCCTCATCAACATGGGGGACAAACATCTAAGATAATAGGCCTCCGTCTGATTGGTCAACAACGTTAAGGCGTTCATCTGATTGGTCAAAGCATAAAGAGATTTATTTGATTCATTAAATGCTTCAAGCTGCTAGAAGATTGTTTTAACACATTTTGGGTTTGCGATTTATTGCGATATTCGCCGTCTTTTGCATATTGCAGAGCTGGATATTGCGATAACGATAAATATGCGGTATATTGTGCAGGCCTACAGGGTAACAAAGATTACGAAACCATTAACTCAAGCTTCTTTAAAAATTGCAAAAATAACAAGAGCAAGACATCTTGAGCCCCTCAAATGACGTATTTTACGTATTTTTGATCCTCTGTTTGTAATTCCACTCTGCAGTTCTCATCTGTCACAAGTCTTCTGCCTCCTCCCTCCGCCCCACATAAAGTGTTCCAGCACCGCCACTGGCTTAATGCATATATGAAGAAGGATGGAGAGGTGGAGCTTTGACTTACGTGTCCTGGATGTCCCAGCAGAGGTTGGACTCGGTGAGAGGAAGCAGAGCGCGGTGGTGGACACCAAGTGCTACGCGGTAGATGTAGGTCCGCGACTGTGCGCGGTACCGGGCGTGGAAGTCATCTGGAACGCGGTGAGCTTGGTTGATCCTAAACAAAACAAAAAATAGATTCAGACATTTACATATTGTGAAAGAGTAAAAAGGTTGTCACTACAGACAAAAGCCCCTAAAGAAAGAGATATATTCTGTCAGGACCGCCCAGTTCAGATGCTGGACATCTATTACCCTGCTAGTTATCCAGGTACTTTATATATGTAGTTATAGAGTTAGATAAGTTAATTCTTCTCTATGAGTTCTGGTAAATGGCCTGTCCGGCCTGGGGGAGGATCCCTCCTTCATGTGGGCACCCCTGAGGTTTTTCGTTTTTTCCGGAATCCGTTTTTTTGTTTTAAAAAGTTTTTCCATACAGCGAAGGGGGTCTAAGGGCAGGGATGTCCAGTTTAGTTTAGTCAGTTTGTTAGTTCAATTTAGTATTTTCCTATTGAATTCTATGTATTCATGATCCTATTGATTTTATGTTTTACTTTTAAATTACCGATACAAAGCCCATAGAGACAACTGTTGTTGTGAATTTGGACTATGCAAATAAAATTGAATTGAATTGGATTTACTATAATGGTCCAACATTTGAGTTTGAATTTGTTTCTCTGGTAACTCAAGCTGGTTTGACTGTATTTCAAAATGTGGCTTTTTCAAGACATCTTCATTCAGAGAGCTGCAGCTTAATTATGCGAGAAAATACAGGATAATTGATTTTTCTAGCCCATTCTTTGCACAGTTAACAGAAAAAAAGTGGTTGGGGAAGAAAATAATTTCAGAACTACTAAAGAATGACCAGAAATGTATTAAATGTAGATTAGAAAAGAAATTCAAACATGTTCACTTATCCAGACGTGTGTTGGCTAAAAGTCAAGTCAAGTTAACTTTTTTTATAGAGCGCTTTTAAAACAGCTGAGGCTGACCAAAGTGCTAAACAACGCAGGATAAAAGCAAAACAACAATCTAAAACAAACAGCATAAAATCAATAAAATAAATACAAATAAATAAAACCAATAAAAATAAAAGCACAGGCATGTCAAAGTGAACAGCTGCGTTTAAATGCACACGTTATGCTTGTGTATGCATGTGCATCTATGCAATCTGAAAAAGCAGGCTCCATTTCCAGGGGAAGACATTCAGTGTGACACGTGGTAGAGGAAACCCTTGCCTTCACCTTTACTGGCTACTTGAATGTGACGTGACAGCACTCAGCCGTTCAATGAACCAAACACTCCCATTAACATTTAATCAGGAGCACAAAGCACGGCCTCACATTTATTCTTCAATGCTCGGCTTTTCAGCGGTTTTTAATCAATCAAGATACATCGATTTTTCGGCAAAATAAGGCAGATTTTTACAGCAGCACAAAAAAAAACAGAGATGTTTTGTTGCAGAGTGTAGTCTTTGGCTTTGAGAAAGCAGAAGAAAAAAAGCTCTGAGCCATTGCTGTGATGACGCTCTGTTGTTGTCCTCTGATGTGAAAGGGTAATGTAGCAAATGACAGGTTAGTTTGTTTAGGTGAGTCTGCATGAACCCTGCTGATGCTCTTTCACACTAATTCTACAGCCGTTCTACTTGAAGGGCATTTATGTAGGTTTGAGTGTGTTTTAGGGCATGTGTGTGTAACTGTGGATACTTCGGATCAAACAGTGGAGCCAGTATAATCCTTTCTAACCTTCTCTCTGCAGGTTTCAGGATTAGCAGGATGCTGGGAGCTTCCCTTTCCTCTCCTCCTCTCGTCTCAGTGTGATTCCCATATGGCTGTTTTACTCTGCATTCACTGTGAATCATGACTCACTATTCTAACTATTATTCTTCTGCCATATTAGTCTATTTCTCTCTATATTTCTGGATTGCCGTTTTTAGGATTTCTATTCTCGTAAATGAAGAAATAACTGTGTTTGACTTTTGAAATTGATTTGTGAACGCTGGAGCTCACAGCAGATTCTCCTGAACTGGTCGCACTCACCTGATCTGCTCCGTCTGCAGGTGGTAGTTCAGGGCTTCGACGAGAAGGTCTTCAGCAAAAGGCGGCTTGTTGTTCCTGCGCTGGAGGTCAAAGTGGGCGGAGTTGGAGAGGGCGTGCACACCTGTGTCAGTCCTGCTCGACACCGACAGGGACGCAGAATTGACGGGCTTCAACTTCTGAATCGCTTCCTGTGGAAACAGAAAATGGGATAAAGAAAATCAAATCCACACTGATGATATTATAAAAAAATATATTTAGGCCTTAAACTTGGACTTCAAAAATGTTAATATTACCCCACTTTGATATGACAATCAGGTGATATGCATCCTCACAAAAGGATAAAGAGCAACTTGTTTTATATTTGGTCATTTTATATATTTAAGAGAATGACAGACCAGACTATATACATTTCTTAAGGCAGTTTGAATACCAGCCGTAGGACAGAATAATCCAAAATATATTCTGAACTCCAACTGATCTGTTAGTTTTTTATAAACAAATTGGAAATATTATAAAGTACAGGGATAGGACGAATTAGAGATATATCCTGTAGTAACCCCGTTATAACGTCATTGCTATTATTATTATTTGCTGTTTTTTGTGTTCCTTTTATGAAGTGAACCACCATACATAAAGATATTTAATAAAATTCGTTTTTTATTTCCGCAAAACTTGAAGGAAAGAATGAATGAATCTACACATAACATACTAATCAATTCCCTTCTTTATAAATATTTTTTTCAAATAAAATGTATTTCAACAACTTTTCAGCATTCTGTTGGGAATTTCAATCTTTTATTTTACCACAAAAGAAAAACATGCTTGCTTGACACTTTATTCTTAAAATTATATTTTCTTCTAACGTCAAATAACTTTTGCAAGCTCTCCGGAACCACTGTTTTATTAACTTTAAGCATGCCTAATAATAGTTTTAATAATAATAAACACAGAGAAAAACAGTAAATGTTTACCTCTATGTGATCCTGAACCCCCTTTTTAACCATCTGCTGGGGAGGAACTTTCACTACACCGCTGCATAAATAAAAATGAACATCGTTTCAACAGTGTCGACAGTGATTTATTACTTATTCTACCTGGACTAACCTGTATTTTGTGCCTATGTACTGAAAAAAGATGAGGTATCGAGCCCCGTTGTGCATAATGTTTCCAATAACGTCAATTTACATGATTGTCTTTTCTTAACAGCGAAACGCTGAAATGCAGCTACGAATCTGCGCAAAAATAATCCATGCTTATTGCTGCAAAAGGTTCAAAACACCAGAGAAAACGTTGACTTTGACAAACCACCGCAGTAGCAAGAGCCGCGTGCGAGTTTGACACGCAGTTATGACGTAATCGAGCAGCGACAACTGCAGGGGGAATTTGTAGTCCGCGTTCCACTTTTTTTTCAAATGCTCAATTATAACAAAGGTTTTCTGTTAGGAAAAGCTTGAACGATTATTTTTGACACTGATGACAACAAATAGAAATCGGTCAAGAATAAAGTGAAGAGCCAGGGCAGGATAACTGAGAAGTCAGCATGACTTTGGGATTTATTTTATTTTAGTAAAACCTCAATTTAAGAAAAACAACATTAGAACTGATTTAGGTTAAGAATCTAATAGTTCATTGTAAATGAAAGAAAAAATTGCAAATAAAGCATCAGGGGGCGTAATAATTGGTTTCAATATTCGATTCAATACCACAAGTTGTGGTTTACAATGTAATTCATTGCCAACATTGGTTTATTTTGAACAATCGGATTTATTGACCTTAAATTAATCCGGGACATTTTTAGAGAAAACCTTAACCAGTGTGACTCAGAGATAAATAACTGGGTACTGAACAGTGCAGGGGAAGTTTGGTTGCTTGTATTTCTTGCAAGATATTAAAGTGCAAATTAAATGTGTGTAGAAACAAACAAGTAAACAAGAATTAATGGCAAATTCATTAACATTTTGGTTTGCTAAAGTTCAGCCCACGGTTGTTTTTCCTCATACAAACTGAACATTATTAGAACATTCTAGCACACTTTATGGTCACATGTCTTTGCTAAATTCAAAGTGTTTCCACACATTGAACTGGAATGATGATAAATGCCTTTATAAATATCAAAAGAAAATGTATGATAACTGTGTGATGCGAGGAACTCCTCCCTCCCCTTAAATAAGCTTCTCTGTAGGCCTGCACAATAAATCGCAAAGTTCTCGTTATTGTGATATCAAGCTGTGCAATAAGCATATCGTAAAAGACAGCGAAGATTGCAATAAATGATTACCTTCAATGTGCCAAAACCATCTTATGGCAGCTTGAAGTATTTAACGAATCCAAGAAATCCATTTATGCATTTAACCAATAGGATGGACAACTTCACGTTGTTGACCAATCAGATGGTCAGATACTGCCTCCTATGTAGACGACAGTGATTTGGAGTATATTTTAAGTTATATTGACTCCAATCTAAATTAAACTTACAATGAAATGGAAATGATGTGTTTGGTTGTTTTGCTATTTGTCCATAAATCACAAGTTTTATCGTCATCGCAATATTGATCATTTATACCGCATATTGTACGTTTTCCTCATGTCGTGCAGCCCTACTCCTCTGTTATTTGCATTGACATATACTAAATATAAGTATTTATATTTTAAATACATCTACATGAAATATGATGAATAAAATCAATGTATATTTATGCATGTAGTATGCATCAGTGATTATTCGGCTGTCATTTCGGTCTTCTTGGCTTGCCATACATTTGTGGCTGCAGGCTCACAGGTTGTCGGTGTTGGGCGCTCTCCCTCCTCTCTCGCCGCGCCTCTCGCCGGCTGCAGCAGCAGCAGCAGCAACAGCAGCAGCAGTGTAGTAGTCTGCCCGTCTCGCACTGTTCTGTGTCACGCAGCCGCTGATCGAAGGGCGTCAGACTGCTGCTCGTCAGGGGGATACCAGCCCAGCCGCCATCCGCGCACTTTACGCGTCATCCAGCCGCGGGCAATGACATTAGTCAACTGAAGTGGGAATACAAGAAAACGCAAAAATGACGGTGGACTTTGAAGAATGTATTAAAGATTCCCCCAGATTCAGGTAAGGCTGCTCATGTGGTTCACATGGCGGCGCCGATGGCACACCTTCATTTCTCAAATGCATGTATTTTTACGCAAACATATACGTGGCTCTGTGACATGAAACGACCATGGGGCCATTTAAATGCACACGTTCAACAATGGAACGGCGTTTGTCTCTCCGTCCATGCCTTGAAAATGTGGTGACATATTCAATTCATTCAGCCACTGCTTGAAATGTCCCCAGTTCATCTGGTTTGTCTGAATTGTGGCCCATCTGTCTGTATTTCCTCAGTGTACAGGGATTTTTGCATGTGGCTGCTGCTGAAATAACAGATTCAATGAGAGGTGGAACAAAGCCAATAAGAATCCATTGTGCTTCAATGTTAATGAATTTTTTTTTCTCAATAGCTAATATTGATAAGGTTTTGACTACTGGCTTTAAGTGGGTCACTTGATTGTCTGGAGATCATTGAGAGTGAGTGTTGCATTGCATGTACAGTATGGGTGCACTCTTCTTTGAATTCATAGAGTATGGCCTGCTGTCGCCTACATGTGTCAGTTTGCACACTGGAGGGAAAAGATGCCCTTGCAGTGGCAGCAGGGAGGAGATGCACTGCAGGAACTGAGTTTTTTTATTTTTATTGTTTTAATAATTCCTAGAAGATACATGCAGTTCTGCACTCATGCAAAGCGGGAGGACCCTATTTCTAACCACCTTTTTCATTGAATTGAAAAAAAAAATCCAATAAATAAATTTAAAGTTTCCCCCATCCCAGCCTTTGAGTCATCCTCATTCCTCTCCTAACACAATCTTGTCTGTTTTGTTGTTGGAGATTTCTTCAGACTAGCAGTCAATTGACTGAGCAAACAGACTGGAGGAACACTGAGAGAAACAGACATGCAATGTGCTCATTAAATCACACTTCACCGGTGATGGATAGCCGAAGCAGAAGGTCAGAAAGAAAAGAAGCAGCACACTTCCTCTGTTCTCTGCTGGTTCTCTTTCCATTTGGGCTATAAAGAATGTTAATGAGGAAAATTCCACCACATATAGGAAACTGGTTATATAATTGTAAAACCATCAAAGTGATGGAAGTTGTAAAAAAAGTGATGCATCCTTAAAATGGTTAAATATTGATTCACCATTTCCACCACTGTGATATATCTTTCTTATTATGGTTCATTTATTCTTAGATGCTGAATTAGTATTTGGACGTACTAACCAATTACTGTTTCAGCTTAGTTTAAAAATAATGCATATAAAAATTAAAAGGTATGGCACATCTGTGCATTCTCAAGACAGACTTTAAAAGAATAACTTGTTGCCTGCAGAAATAGTTTGTTTTATATTCTGTCATCTATAATTTTATCATCAAGGATGCAAAAAAACAATCATCCAGATTGAAGCAGAGGCTTTAAAAAGTGCCTGGATGGCTGTTAGACACTTTGAACAAAGATTGTGAGAGTGACCGCAAAGTATTTTTTTATTTAATAAAACCTCCACTCACAATTTGTTTAGAAAAAAAACAAACAATTGTTTTCAAATTAGACAGTTGTGTTTGTGAGTAAGTAGAATGACATGCATTACCATGAAATCTGACGTTGATGTGATCCTGCCTCCACGGATTTCTTTCATTTTGAGGGAACAGGAACTCTTTCTTATCCGTTTGGCCTCTGAGGAAGTTAAAAGAGCTCAAACACGCCCTCAGTCTGCCGGTCTGAACTTGTAGCAGTGATGTAGTCATGCGTTCATGACTTGGAGAACACCAGAGAATATTTTAGATATGTCTGAGTTTTCACATCCCACATCTTTTTGGTCATTGTTTTACTCACCTGTACAGTATTCCAACATTTTCCTTTCATGTTCCACATCCACTCTAAACAAAGGTTTGTGCATACTGTGGCTTTCTAGTTGCTGCTCTTACGGGGTAACTATCTGATTATAAGCCTGACGCACACCTACGTTTGATGGTTTCTGTTGAATTTTTTACTAACAAAGATTTTCTTATGGATATTATTATTAACATCATTAATTGGGTTGATATGACTGCTTTTGAGGGAAATGTTGAAATTATCACTATAAATAATGTAACTTCTTGAGGGTCCTAAGTTTAAAACTTTAATTTTGAGGTTTCGCACACAAGGACAGCGTCTAGTAATGACTCCTGCCCTTGTATTCACAAGTCAAAAATACAGTCGATTGCTAATGGGACCCAGAATGTATGTGTCTGCAAATTCATTGGTTTGAGAATTCATAAGAAAAACCATCAATTCTGCAGTTTGCTGATTTCTATGTTAAACATATGACAAAGGATGAGACTCAGTTTATTTCAGAGAACATCAATATCTTTATAAAATATGGTGGCATAAAAGTCCTAGTAAGACTTTAAAAGCAGTATGTCTAGTACATGCCTGTGACCAAAACAAAGCCACCAAAATAAAATACCAAATGTAAAGCACGGGGCGGGAAGATTTGATTTTTGATTTGAAATGGTTTATTTCAAGCAATCAAATAATTATACACCAAAAATTATAAGTTATACAGTCATACAATGACGTATGAAACTTAGGATAATTAGACCTAAAATTAAATATTGCTTGAAAGGGAGTTGAAGGAAGCAAACTTATATAATTCCACCCCTGTTCTACCGTAAACATTTTATTACATAATTTATCATTCAGATTGATTTAGCATTGGTTTAGCTCGAACTACAAGGCAAAAGTTTAACTCTGACAAAAGAATGACGATCAGAATACATGAGGAAAGAAAAGATTTTGTATTGAAATACGTCCAAAACCCCAAAACGCAAGCTTATTGTAGGACAAAATTGGTAAACCCAAATTTTTTCAGCTTATGAAACCAAAGACGCTTTAACACTACCCTGTTTGAGTCATAAGAGAGTTTGTTTTTTTCTCCTCAACGTGTGGTAGTGTTGTGGATGAATCATGCAAACTGGGGTTCACTCTACAGTTTTCCTCTTTGGGCTTTTTAGAGGTCAGCCACAAATGAGGAACTGACACAATATTTTAAGCCAATTTGGTTTGCTCTCAAAAGTGCAGTGTGGAAATAAACTAAACTCAAAGAAAGTGTGGAATTTTCCAGTCAAATCAAAATGGGAACTTTTCAAATTCAGATTTTATTTCTTAGAGTGAAAGTATCTGCAGACACTTGCAGAATACTTTAAACTGTATTTTGTGTTGGTGTTCTTCATCAGTTGGAATAAATGATTATAACTTTTATCTCAAACCAAAATGGTAGGTTTTTAAAGGATCCCTCTTTTTTTCTTTTAGGACAAACAAGTTATTTTTACCATGCGTCCTCAAATATAACACCTTTCTTTTTTTATGTGCGCGAGCTTTGAACCTTCAACCACTGTCAAGCAAGTATCGCCAAGTTTAAGAAAACTTCCTCAAAACATCAAGGTTATGCAATGCAAGGACTGATCTATTTCTAAACTATAGTCATTCATTTTCATAACTGTATTTTGATGATATAAGTGCTAATATGCATACTGGTGGGTGTGAGCTGTTGCCTAGCAACGGCGCAATGAGCCACATGGCTTGCAGTTTGTAGAAAGGAGGCCAGTGAATTTAAGAATGGAAGAGGAGAGTGGGTGGTATGAAAATAACAATTTAATGCTAATTTTACTGAAAGAGACCAGTTTCATTCTGATTTTTATTCTGATAGTTGATGCTTCAACTAGCAATCTTATGGAAGTTGTTTGTCTCTTTACATAAAGGCAGGTTTTTGACACAAAGCAGAAATGCAAACAATGGAAAGGGTTTTTGAATAGTATGACAAATGTGTACAAACTCTAAGATGTAATTTTTTACGTTCTTTTACAAATTTTACAAATTCAGTCGTCTGACTTTGGGTCTGTCGTACATCAGACCCAAAGTCAGACGACTGAATTTGGGGGAAAATCCTGGAGCTGCTAAGAGTTTACAGATCTGCGGAAAGTGTCTGGACCTCTGTTTTCTTTGTATTTTTTTCAATTCCACTCTCAAAGAGCACAGCACCCAGCTGTCCAGATAGGTTTTCCAAGACCGCCGCATCTGAAAAATGACTGGAAGAGAGAGCGGCTCGAGCAGAGGGAGCAGAGCGGATGAAGACAATATTTTATAAATGTGCCACACTATTTTTAACAGCATATTGTGTTCTATTTAGGTAACAGCTGCAGAAGCTTCGGCATCCTCTTTTTTTCAAAGACAGGAAAAAATTGCAGCCTTGTGGGGTTCCAGAATCAGAAAAAAAATTTACAAATAATGTTAAAAGAAAAAATGAATTAACCAAATGTTTATTTTTTATGTCCCAAAATACAAATGAAAAATTCTCTCAAATCAGTACTTTTTAATGACTTTTCATCATGACTTTTTCCAGCATTTTTTTAAAGTTCTGTTTGATGCTTTAGATTTCAGCCTGGCGTCCTGCTTTCCCTTAATTGTCTGCATATTTGTTCCTCACCCTCATCGCCTCCAATCCTCCCGTAGCACTCATCGTTTCATCGCTTGCCTGTTTGAGATAATGAATTCCTGTCGGTCAGCTGCTTGTGAAAGGTGTTAATATGCATCTTGCTGTTTCCTGGCAGCTCTGCTGTTGCCAAGAGTGAGCGGTGGCTTTGACAGGGATGAAAAATACCTGTTCACTGATCCTGCTTTGGCATGGGGAGAAAAGTGAAGTGCTGGTTAACTCTGACTCATTTTTTTGTGTTACCAAGTCTGCCTCTTTAAACCCTAACCTTTTTCTGCCATTTCACCTTGAATATTTGGAGTACTCACTCCTTAACAGAGCCTAGTGGCATGAGTTAGGTCTCCACTCCAAAATATTTGGCTCTCACTCCGATCATCTTTTGATCTATAGTAAAAGCGCTCCCGTCTTTTGATTAGGTTCTGTCATTTTTAGCCAAAATCAATAAAAACTTTTGTTTTGCGTTTTCAAGGAGGTAGTTTTTTGCAGAATGGCAGTTGTTCATTAGAAATTCACCTTTGAATTGTGGGCAGAGCACTTCCCATCACCCATAACTGAGAGCTCTCTGTTTACAGGCTCTCTCGCTAGCTTACAGCCCCTCACATACCCAACCTAACTGTATCGGTGCAACAAAAATGGCAACAAGATCACAGCTATCCAGCCTGATTTAAAAACGATCTGAATGAAGAAATACTCCAAAATGCCATTTTGAGCTTAATGTTCTTAATGTGTCCTTCGTGATCAGAAAAATGCCACAAGAACATGTTAAAACCACTAAAAACACCATTATTTAAAAGTCCTTGAAAGATCAACATCGCCACAGATTCCAGACCAATCACATTAAATTGCAATTGTAAATCACTTTCAACCACTCTCCCCAATTCATCCATACATGCAGAACAAGCTGCACATGTGGATGTAAACCGTCTTTGCTGGATTACTTTCACTATCCTTCAACCCTCCATAGATGGAGGTTTCCCATTCACACTAAAGCTACTTTTTGTTATGTTTTAACAAATCTACTTTTAACTGAAGCATCTGAACTGATTTTGATGACAAACAGCACAAAACGTGGAGCAAATCCCAAATGCTTCCTATAGGACGTGAGGGGATTTGCAATTGGTTTTCCTCTTTAAGGTATAGGAAGGTCACACAAGGTTTTAATACATCACTTAGTCTCATGGCTGCCTATGTAGGTTAAATACCTACTGTGTCAATACATAGCATTAGTGAGCACAATGCTTTTTAATCTGGTCAGGTTTTTATTTGTGTGCAACGGTAGGGCGGTCGACCTCTGATCGGAAGAATATGGGTTTGGTTCCCACCCTGTATGGAAGTGTCATTGAGTCAACATGCTGAACCCGACGTTGCTCCTGGTGGTTATAGGTTGGTGCCTGTGTTTGGCAGCAGAGCCACCATCAGTGTGTGAATGTGTGGGTGAATGGGACTGTGACTGGATCACGGTTGTCCATGTCACACAAACACTCCATACGTTTGGTGCATATTCCATGGATGAAATTTTGTTGTTTTTTTTGTGATTTTGTCATTCGTCTATGTGCGCAGATGTCTGTCGAGGGTTTCAGGTGACGGGTCTTTAGGTGAATTCGTTTGTGATTATTAACTGCATCATATGCAATTGTGGGTGATTTTTGTGAGATGCATACGCAAATGCAAATTTGTGGATATACAAGGTCGTTGCACAAATGTCCAACAGACTTTTCATGCATGTAACAGCGATCTATAACTTTTGAAAGGGGGGAAAGCTCGCATAAATGACATTAAAATAATGTAATTGACGCAAGAAGCACTAATGAATTGCAATAAACAGCACAGTAATTAGGCATGGTTTATGTTCTATGTTGATTTATGGTTCATTCGTGATACATGTGTGGAAGACCACAACCTTTCCCACCTTTCCCACTTAGATTCACGTATGACCAATTTCACCTGTGCAATATGTGCAAAATGCACATAGTGGCTGTGTGACAACAGCCTTTAAATGGGTAGAAAAGTGCTATATAATTCTAAATATATTTTTTTTCCTTTGTGTATCATTAGGTTTTGACCGCCTCTAGTTTCACTGGTAGTTTTGTGCGCTTGTTTTTGTGCGCTTGTGGTGTGAAAGGTTCCAGGTCATATCCCCAGCAGAAAACAAAAGGAGGACAAAGAAGCAGATTTTTTGAACTTTTAACCTATAAATGTTACTGGATGTCACACAGAGCAGCTGTCCTCACTCAAACCCCTAAATAATTTAGTCCACAATATGTGTGCGCATAAAAGAAAAACCCTTGAATACTCCAGTTGAGACAAATCTGTGATTTCAAGATCATAAAATGTTGCTGCAAAGGAGTATAGATGCTGGTTGGCCTGGATGGGTCCTCTTATGTCTGTCAGTGACAGTCTTTTGTTTTTTTACTGTCTAGATTGTACATTTCTGCTCCTTTTTGTTTTCAGAACAATAAAAAACCCTCAATAGACAGGAAAAGGGGTTGGAAAAGAGGGTGCAACCTCACCTTGGTTGTTTTTCTCATGCATGTGTGTGCTAGACAAATGTTCCTGCGGTAAACTGAGCTTTAGCAAATTGGAGAAATGTAGCGTGAAGTAGTTCAAATGACAAAATGGAGAAAGCAGGGTGTTGTCCAACGGAGCTACTAATACTTTCTCAGGAAGTAAAGGAAAGTTCCCCCAGCCATCCCTAGGGCTTGTGAGCTGTACATTTTGCTCACGCAAGCACAATGTTCAAAAGATCCTGGCTGCTTCTCCGCTCACAAACCTGAGGCCACATGAGCCAAACTATGTGCAGCTTCATGTGGAAAATTGCACAAATGCAGAAATGTGCATACTCATTCTTCTCGCCACATTACTTAGGCCATGTGTTCACACGGTTCTCTTCGATAAGTCTTATTAAACGTGAAATTGGGTTCCCAGTGAACTCAGAGCTGAAGGAACTGTGGAGTTTGAAAATGAAGAAATTCCATTAACTTGAGCAAAGAGGCTAAAGGACCACTGGCAGCTGCTATTTCACAAGTAGCCACTGTGTTGGCTCATGTGTGGAAATGACCATAAGGAAGACAGATGTGCAGATAAAACAGGTCTTGCTAGCTTAGTTTTTCCGATTTTTTTTACTACAAAAGGACAAAATCAAAATGCATCAGTCTGTTGTAAAAGAACAATAAATGTTTTTTTTTTTCTAAATGACAAGCTTGCAGATATTTTAATTTTTTGGGGGGGAAAACTTTTTGGAAAATTCAAAACAAAAGACATTGTATTGTTTTAATAATTATTCAAGTCGTCTACCAACAGAGGATTTTCCTGTTTTCTTGGCATATCTTTACTTTAGAACAATATTCACCTATATAATCAGAAAAAGCTCTGCTACATCCTTGGAGCTCAAACTATAACATACTTCTGTGAATTTTACACTTCCCTAACATGCAAACCATAAATCCTAAGTTTGTTGATAAGTTTATATGTGAATTTTTGTGTGATTTATTTTATTAAAGACTTAATTTGTAAAAAAGGAAAAATAAATCATGAAATATTGTCTCTTTTCTTTTGTTTTTTTTCCACAATTCCTCTGTTTATAGAAGTCACATTTAGATAAAAATGAACATCTTTCTTAAAAGTCATGTTTAATAAGAGGATTGGTATTTATCTAAAAGTAAAAAGGGGTTAAATGCATGGGTGTGTATTTACATATTATATCCATTCAGTTTTTACATGTTTCCCTTAATGTGCAGGACTTAGGCATGTAAAAGATACAGATAGGAATTTAAAAAGGAAGTAAATACACCGTTTCTTGTCAACTTTGTCAGTTTCTCTTCCTGTTGTGTGTTTTGTCTTTAGCAAAAAAGAAAAGTCAAATCACAAGCTTGCTTCTACCGAGTAAGGGAATTTACAATTGGATGAAAGTGAACCACAGTGAAGTTGTGTGGACTAGACATATGAAAAACATTTTTCACAGCTCTATAAAGAAAACATAAGTCCAAAACACGTGTCAAAATCAAGGCCCGCTGGCCAAATGTGGCCCACCATGTCATTTTCTGTGGCCGGCGAGAGCATAAAAGTTTTTAATTTCTTAAAATTAAAAAATAAACATTGGTGTGTGTTTATTCATATCATTCATATCCCCATATAAGGGGAATGAGACTTGAAATATCGGATTGGGCAACTATACATTAGGATTTAAACACTGTCCGTATAATCTAACCTAACAAAATCTAATTTAAAAGGATTTATGTTAGAGTAACAAGAAAAGATATGTTTTCTATGCAACTGCAATCGTCACTTTATAAAGTTATAATAAATAAATAAATTAGTTATTTAACATCAAGGAGTAGGCACATTTATTTTTCATTACATTTAGTTACATGTATAAGTTATATCTGGGAGGACAGCCACTACGCTGATGTGGCCCTCGGTGAAAATGAGTTTGACACCCCTGGTCTAAAAGGTCCAAAATGGCAGGTTTGTGTTGTTTATATAATAAAATGTTTCAGTGAAAAAAAAATCTAGATTGTTTCCATTTCGGTAAAAGAACTGAAAGTTGTTTAAATCTTTTATGTATTGATGCCTGTACCAAGACGATCCATTGTGCTCTCTCAGTGGCTCAAATCCATAGAAATGATGAATCAGAGCTTATTGGCAGGTTGTGTAGAGTGAGGAGGCTGCTGTGTTTGTCATTGTTCTTATCTGGGTTGCATTTGGGTCCACATTTTCCTGCCTCCGCCAACGTGCCTGCATGGCGCTCATATTCATAAGTGAGCAGCATCAGTTCAGCACGTGGATGCCTCGTCTGAAACCACTGCCACTCTGCCTGCCGCACGTGCTGCCTGTGTGTACGTGTGTGAGAGTGAGACCCATATATGAAATAGGATTACCAGAAACCACATTCTCTGATTAAATCAAGAGGATAGCCTACACAACCTATTAAGGCTTGCAGGCTGTCAGCTTCTGCCTCAGAGAAGCTCCATGCAGTTTCTATTTCTGTAATGTGGAGGATATAGAATTATAGTAATGGCTTTGACGCTTTCCCTGTCTGGCTGCATTTAAAAGGACGTGTCTTTTTGGTTTTATTTTTTACTGCTGCACTTAGAGGTACTTTTATTAAAGAAACCTTCTCTACGATTTGCATTCTGGATTTTCTGACCTTTAACCCAAGCAGACCTGGATTAGTTTAAGACCATTCCTCGTGCCATTTCGCTCAAAATGAGGTTGACATAGCAATGTGCCCTAATTTTAATGATAAAGGAAAAAACACCAGTCTGTTTTTTTCTACACTTTTACATTTGGAAGCATTTCATCACATTGCTGGTTAATTCTTGGCAATTCTTTGGCAACATGTTAAGCAAGTGCAACGAAAAATGTGTCGCCTGGTGCAGAAACTGTGGGTTTAATCTTAGACTGGATTCTTGTTCTTCACCGTGTAATCCCAACATAAGTTTCACTGCTAGTGTATGAATTTATCCATAAGTTCAGCAAGAAGTTGTGAGAAGCAAGCTTAATTTGTAAAAAAAAAAAAAAATCACTTCAAAAGGTATGTAAGATAATCCACCCTTTGACTTGAGGAAAATTGAAGATTACACGGTAAGAGACTATCAGAGAATATACAATCTCATTGGCAAATGTGCAAAGAAATCTAATTAAACCATCGTTTTACAATATTAACAAGATTTACTGTCTGATAGCTATAAAATGATCCTAATTTTATAACTCTAACAAAATCTTGCACTTAATTTACTTTATGAGCTCTGATACTTGAGTTGCTTTGCAGTGAAGCTGTTCTTCTGAGTGAAAAATGTGGCCTGTTGAGCTTCCTCACATCTGCTTCTGTCTTAACATTCATGTAACATGTTTGCGCTGTCATCCATCTGCACTTGAGTCGGCTTTTTGTTGAGAATTTGTTAAAATCCTCCTAGAGTCTTCAAAAGTCCTAATCAAATCTGTGTAGAAAGTCGCCCATAATTTGTTTTTTTCAAAACATTTCTTTTTGTCAGTTTCCCCTTAAAACCAATCAGCTTTGGCTCCATTGTTCTGCCTTAACTTGATTTTAAGGTTTTAAAGTTGTTGTTTTTTTCTGTTTGGTGTTTTGCTGGAGAGCTGGGTCTGTTCCAAAATGACACAGAGTTTAATCTCTAAAATTGTAGCGACGCCCTAAACTGAGAGAAATGCAATCCCGTGATATGTGGTCAACTCAAGCCCCAACCTTCCAGAAATTGACCTAAAGTACCAAATGTTACAGTTCCTTTAAAACCCACTGGAGGCAGGTTGCAGAAGAAAATGATCTTTATTGTGACCTACGTATAATAGTCAGATTTTTCACCCAAATAATCATCTGCTTCTTAATCACCACAATTTTATTTTAATCAGCTGTTTTGATTTGGCCCGCTTTGCCGACAGCATTTGCCTGGTGCTACGTGCATTAGCCGCTGTGCAGCTGGACTCCTTCACTCGCTCTTATCTGAGCCCACTACAAAGCACCCCAATCCGCGTTTGTCTATGATACTGGCAGCAACATGGCACAGAGTTTCGGTTCGGTACCCATCCTAAGTAAAAACTAAGTGGTACATGTCTCATAACAACAAAACAAGCTGCCTGTAGCTGAGGTCTTCCCGTTGTTTTGTGCGGTGTAGAGCTGCTCAAAGAGGCTCCGTGTGCCAACTCCAACTAGCGGTTGGAGGTTAAAGTGGAAAACAAGAGTCAGCCACTGAAGGACGCTCATAAATAATAAATAAATATCATCACGACAGCATTTTGAATCGATACAAGTTTCGCCAAATGAACTATCGCGATATATCGCTTTCTAACACCCCTAGTATGCACCCACCCCGGCACTTTCTGTTTCATGATTGTGGTCGGCTAAATTATGTTTTCATGTTCACAATCAAGAGTTACTACCAGATAGGACATGCTTTCTACAACAAGCTAACTGGGAAAGAACAGTGTAAAGAATTCACAAAATTAACAGTGATTTGGGGTAAAATGTAATAAAAAAGAAATGACAAGTATGCCATTTCAATAAAATACTAATCAATTAGTATTTTAAAGAATGTCAGACCAAATGGTTGGCCCTCTCACATTTCCACCAAATCTTGCCCTCTTTGCAAAACGTTTGGACACCCCTGCACTAGAGTGTGGCGTAATGGCACCATAAGACCACATCACCTGTAGGTCGTAAGTATGTGCAATTTACATTAACCCTAAAAATATTTCACAATACGCTTACCACATGGACAACAATGGTATGTTCCATTTTCATGATACCATTAAGGTTGTACGAGCCTTAATGGATGTGCTAGACACACCTTTGCTCCTCTCTATGACCCTCCATGGGCCCAGACAACCCAAAAGCCTGCAGCACCTGCACGGATCAACACCTGTACAGGTGCATGTGACAAAGGCTTTAGCTAGCGCCATTTACCTCATTGTAGGTGTTTTATGGGGTTTATTTGCAAACCAGTTGTGTGGAATGTTTTTGTAGAGTTATTTTGTGTTTCAATAGCTCTCAACATTTATTTAATGATGATGTTTTTAGCCTCATGTAGACTAATGCTGCTCATTTAGGAGACATTCAGAGGTGAGTAAAAGAAATTCCAGTACATTTATGTCGAACGGCTCCATTTCGTTTTTGTTCCTTCCAAAGACATTAAGCCTCCAGTGGAAAACGATGGCACAAATTGTATGAAGTACATGGTGTTGTTGAACCCTCCCTTCTCTGTGAAGAAAGTCATCTGGTTTGTCATAGTTTGAAATAAGACGAGAAGAATAGAGAAGGGTTTGTTGGGACAACGCCATCAAGTCTGCAAACCTGAATGGGATCCTTTCACTTCAACAGTTGCACAGATTTATCACACACCGGTTTGCTGTCCTCTTTTTGCCCTTTTGCCCTTCCTTCCCTCCTCCTTCAGCCTCCGGTGTTTGGTGGTGCAGCTGTGGGATAGATATGAATCTGTCAGGGAAGCAGACTCCCATACATTACACCAGGATCTGCTCTTGAACTGGATCTGTTCAGGAGATTCCTGGAAGACAAAGTGGCATATCTGCAGGAATACCAATAACAGCGCAAGGAAGATTATTGATTGAGGGATGTTTGTTAAAGACAGTGAGAATAGGTGGGGAATATGGACCATGAAGTCCAGCAGAAGGAGAATGGAGGGTGATTGATGCTCTTAGCTGCTACGGTGTGGGCAGTGCTGTTGTCCTGGCAACACACCACATGCTGTATTTCATACATTATTACTCTGCACACGTCATGCGTTACATTGTGGGCTTGGCATACAGTTGTGCACCAAAGCATGAAAGAAAATACACAAAGCTCGTAGCATTCCTCAGAAAAATGTTTTATAAATGGCCCAGCAGAAGATTTTTCCTCGCAGTACTTGGGCAGAGATTCCCTCAGGTGACAAATGAAATAGTCATACGGTCGGCTCTGTGTCACAACATGCAAACTGGAAGGAGTGTGTGTGCGTGTTCGTGCTTGTACAGTAAGTGTATATGCACATTCTGTTTCTCTTTATCACATCTGGGATGCAGTCGAGCAGCTTGTTCATATTTGGCCCAACTCCCCCTGCTTTTGTTTGTTCTGTTTTCTTGGCTGTGTGGATTACAGGTTGCTACCCTTGAATCATTTTCTTTCTGGTTTTTAACTTAAATGTGCTGTTTGTTTTTCCTGCTTACTGTTGCTTTTTTTCTGCATCTTCTCTCCATCTCCTCCTCCACCCACGCTCCTTTCGCTCTGGGCAGTTTATGTGACACCATGTGGAGAAAGTTAAACCAATTTGCGTCAGAATTTTGAACCACTGACATCAACTTCCGGTGCATTTTGCAAAATACAACTGCTAGCTGGCATGTTTGGGACTTTTGGATCATTTTTTTTCCATCTTAAGAAGTATTCCTCTTAATTCCAGCCTCTTCTTGTTTATACACACCCTTGAAAAGTTTGGCAGCTTTACAGCCCGATCTTCGCTGAATTCAGACATTCCTGCAGCCCTGAAACCACAAACATAGTTGACAAGCTGGTTCTCTATAAAAACACGAGCAGAGACAAGGATTGCTCTCTAAGAATTTGATGGATTCCTTTTTTAATTTTTTCTCTTTTTCTTCTGCCTTCCTGCCTTTCATCTCTGTGGGATTGAATGTAACCAAATGAATCATTCCCATCTGACGTGTCAGCAGTCCCACACTTTCTTGAATCCATCTTCTCCGCCCTCTCAGAGCCTCTCACACACGCACTCTTTCCTAAAAACTGAGCTGTTATGGTTGAATTGGAGAAAAATTGAACAGCTGGACCACAGACGCTTCTTAGTAGCAACCAACATGTCTTAGAGCAGAAAACAAACATGTTTTCATTTGTATTTAAAAAGCAACGCAATGTCAATGTGAATGCAGAGACATCATGGCGTGGAATTGTGTTCTCATGCAGGGCAGAAGATGGATCTTTGATTTTGCTGGCGACACTTTGGACATGAGGAGTCTATAAATGTATCAGCTCAGGTTGTAAACAAGATCAGATAAAGGACATTTAATGTAGGTAAAACTGTGGACAACAGCTGCAAGTTCAGTATTTTATTATCAGCTCCTTTTTTAACTCTCAATAGCAGATCAAGTACAGCCATTTGTTTTGAAATTAAAAAGCACTTTATTTTTCAGTTATAATGAGAATGCTTGAGAATTTCTGTTCAGACAAGTTCAGATCATTGATTTTGATTAAGGGTGAAGATCCTTTGGCAACTGTATTCACAGATTCATCATCTAATCCAATTAAAGTTTGTCTTTATTCTATTCTTATCAGTTTTATTTTTTTATGTTTTTATTCCAAAACAAAATTTGCTTAGTTTTTGTGTTTGAGAACAAGTTGAGGTTTATTTATCCTTGTGAAAAGACAAAGTTAAGAGAGAAAATTTGGTATTGGTTAGGTTTAAATTCTCTGCAAAGACCAAGACAAACACTGTCAGTTGTGTTATAATGAGAATACTTGAGAATTTATCTTTTGGAAACATTCTTAAAAGTTATTATAAAACAGCTGTCTGCTCCTTTCCGGTCTGTCATTTTCTGAATAAAAAGTCTCTGAATTAGATATGTAAATGAGTGAATGTCAACAGGAAGTTGTTATTTTGTTTTTTTCAGCCCCTTCATCTTGAAATACTCATTCTGGCAGAGAAGAATTTTGTGGGCCAAGTTTTCATTACATGTATAAATGTTTATCCCCAAACTGCATTTGTCTGCATTTGTGAGCTTTCATTGTCTGGAAGGCTTCTTCAGCAGATTCCACCCGTCCTCGCTTCCACACACATCCTCATCCATGAAACGTCAGGAAAAAGCTGTTAGTACCACTTTTTAGAAGGTGCTGACGGCTCAGATGGATTTTATAGAATATAGAAATGTACAGACGGGTAACAACACATGGTGGCATTACTTTCTGCAAAAAATCTGTGGTGGTGCTGTTGATTGTTTTTGATTCAAGCCCAATGTAGCTTTATTTAAATGATTCCACATAAAAGCATGTACATAATATATAAATATATATGATTCAACTGAAATGGCAGAACACTGATGTGCAAACAAATATGAGGTATTTGTTGTTAAATTCATTTGTTCAAATTATGTTTTATTGAGAAAAGACAAAACCAGCTCATAAAGTTCATGAATTGATTTTCTGTTTTTATGGCATTTCTTTTATTTCTGAGACAGAGAAATGCTTTACTGTAAATTTTATTATATAAGTTGACAATTTGTCTGATATGATTTTCTCCTCTTGTTGATTTTACATCTCTAGTAATGTGACAATATTTTAACAATAGAACAAAGTTGGGTTTTTAATTTAAAAAAAAGTAGAAATGAGATCAGATCATCACCTTTTAAAACTAAAAAGTTTATTCCCAAATTTTGATAGGGATGGAGGTTGGACTTTCACCACCTAAAATAAAATCACCTTCGTTATGCTTAAGAAAAATAAATAACAATAATAAAACTTTGTATTCCCTTGAAATTATTTTTTATTAAAGCAAACTTGCTATTATGATGTTAGAAATCCTATTTTTGAGCTTTCATTCTGAAAATCCGGTTTTATTTTTTAAACTTAAAAAAACACAAGGAGAAATGTCAGAACTGGAAATTAAGCCTGGAAACACGAATTTCCTGTAAAAAACATTTAAGAGATGTTTGAATGAAGTTTATTGTTTGTTGAAAACTCAACAAATTATTAATTACATCAAATATTTAGCGTTCATGCTGCTGCTTGTGAGTGTGTCTCTCCGGGTTCTGCCATGCATGAATGATGAGCTGTGGGAAGTGTCCACATCTGTCACAGAGCGAGCTTTAAATGAGGGCTCATGGCCTCTCCCACTGTGTTTCACCTGAACCGCATCAGTGACTCTAATCTGTTCCAGCTCAGGCTAAATACAAACGGGTTTGCCTTCGCCATTCAGATCCTTTAGATACGGTAACAGCCTGTGGATGCTGGTGATCTCTTTTCGGTGTGAGAGGCTCCAATTTACAACTGCAACAAAATGACAAAATTACTTAACAGCAAAATTATGTTTTAAACATGTTCTTGTGGCATTTCTCTGCTAATTGAGCTATATCCCAGCCAGCAAGGCCAAGTGGGCCCCCATTTAGTTTAAAAAGTGGGCAGAAAATGTGACCCCACCTGTGTTTGTTTGCCCACATTGTCTTAAGTGGGCACTCACTACACGAGCCAGCCACCCGGTGGACAGCGTAGCAACATGGCAAGCTGCGAGCAGTGGTGGTTTTGGGAACAGACAGTATGGGCAGTTGGCTGGGGCGCCAATTCAAAGGGGGTACCTGCTCAGCGCTTGGAGAAGAAAAAATCTGCGCGGCTATGGTTTTCTATTCTCTCTTATATCCTGGTGTTTGGAACGACCTAAACCCAGCGAATCAACGCCACTTGTAGCTGTGCGCCCTCAGCGGACAGTGGCTGTCGTTCCTGTCGGCTGAGAAGGCACCAGAAAATTTTGTAAAGAAAAAGGGTAAGGGGTGGAGGGAATCCGTTCAACTGCGGGAGTCTCCCGAATTAAGTGGACGGATGGGGCAGGAAGGTGGGGGTGCGGAATTTACTTTATAAAATCAGCCATACCGTGACATTCCATAACCTACATTTTGCATTTTAGTTATGTTTTTGTGAGAAATAACCACATAAAAATAGGAAACATAAAACGATTAGGTCACCAAGGTGAAATTGTCCAGGGAGTAATTCAGTGTAGAACTGCCACTGGCTCTGAGTGCCCTCTTAAGCCAATATGGGCAAACACAGGTGGGGTCACCACGGAAACTACAGAAAAACCCATTCGGGGCCCACATTTTCTGCCCACTTTTAAACCACATGAGGCCCACTTGGACTTGCTGGCTTTGTTATAAAGAAAATTAAGCTCAAAATTGCAAAAAAGGAGCAGACGAAAAAATGCTGTGTGAAAAAAAATATTAGTGACATAGAAGATACGCTGGACGGGCTGCATTCTCCTGGCTCTGAGCTTTTAGCAACTGAGACGGGAAGGGGGGTGGGGTTGCTCCATGCAGACAATCCTGCCCGCAACTCAGATGAATTACTGCTGTTCTGCAGAAACTGTCCTAGAAAACAATTTTTTTTTCAGCATTATCAAAATTTGGACCACTGGGAGTCCTTTGAAAATAGATCAAATGATGAAAAGTAAATAATTAAATAAAATGTATTTAGTGAAATTGTTTATATACAGTGTTCCCTGATATATAGCAAGAAAAATTAACCTGCGACAGGTGAAATCCACAAATAACAGATGTTTTACGGCAATAACACACTTTATCCCTTTTTCTCTGACACTGAACCCCACCTCGCCTCTGGTGGTAGGCAGGCGCCTGTGTTTGGCAGCGGAGCCGCCACCAGTGTGTGAATGTGAGTGAATGTGTGTGTGACTGGGTGAATGGGTCTGTGACTGTAAAGCGCTTTGTCCTTGTAGGAAGAAAGGCGCTATATAAATATACGCCATTTAATTATAAGTATACGCCATTCTCAGACAGACATGAACATTTTTACACTTTCCTCTTGTTTAAACTCTTTAAGTTCAAACCTTCGTAGAAAAATAGAAAAATAAGTCTATTTTTACAGAATGAAAACAAAAATATGATCCCGATCAAAGATTTGAATAGATTTCTTGATCTGAACGCATTCTATACATAAGACACTGCATGGAAGACATTGACAAACACAATGCGCTAAAAACACCACACATAATACAGCACAAAAATGCAAAACAACAAGACCATGAAAGGTGAACCTTGATATTGGGAGGGAAACCTGTATGACACAAATAGTCTTTTGGGTTTTTGTTATGTCTTTTTCCTCTTTTGTAATCGATAAAACAAAATACAAGTACTGTACTGAAGTTTTTGCTTAATTTTATTTTTGTAAAGATTAGCAATTTAAATTCTTCTGACTCCTTCTGCTCTCAAGTATACGACTGCTGCAGTTGGTCAACATAGAGTTCTTTCTGTGTTTTTAGACCTGGGTGAATTAGGACACTTGTATATTCATGCAGTGTCTATCAGTATTCCACAGCCAAGGGCCAGGAAATCGAAACCAGACTTCCAGCTATTTTTTGGCTAACATGTGATCAAGTTGCGTGAGTTTGATTTAGAGGATCTGATTGATTTGCCAGACCTCAGTGTGTGTTTGGAAGCGATGGACCATTGTTAGATGGACAGAAGTGTAAATCTGTGGTTATTTTGTCTTTGGCATGTCTTTGTGTGGTGTCAGCAGAGGCCTCACTCCACTCATCAAACGGTGCCAAAGATAACAGAGGAAAGTTGTGCTCAGTCCACTGCTTTACTTCACTGTCCACGGATAGCTGTAAGGAAGCATCTTCATCGCTTTATATGATCTGCTTTTGTTGTAATAGTTGGTAGAGTTGGACAAACCAGGATTTTTTGTTTTTTGAATTTCGGTGTAATCTCATATTTTAGGCGTTGGGAATCAGCCAGGCAGGTTTGTATCGAGTCTGTGTGCAGTATTCCAATGACGCATTGTGTTGTTCTTTCTATAGGTGTGTGTGAGCGTGCATTTTTGGCTAAGACAAAAAGAGAAGCTTATCTGGACTATCTTTAAACATAGACCTTGTAACAAAAACTATGCGACTCTTTGTGTTCAGTAAAGCTCAGGAAATACTGCTTAATTTCACCTGTTAACCAGTCTGACCTCAACACTTTATTGTTTCCTCATCAGCCTCTTGGGAGGTCTTTACAAACTAGATTGTGACTACTGACAATAATTCCACCTATCCTGGTATAAAAAGAAAAAGAACGGAAATCTCCTGAAGGCTCGCATGAACTTTTCATATAGTTTATCTGCGTGTCTGTCAGCCTGAGGCGTGATCACTTGGTTAGTCAACACTGTATTTATCTGTTGATGGTATGGAGTTATCTCTGCAAAATGAGAGTCCTGAGTACAACCAACACTGAGCAAGAAAAGCCTCAATTCTCAGGGGACTGACACTACCGGAATTCATTGCCCAACAATAATCTTGTGCTTGAGGCGAATCCGGCAGAAATGTACAGATACTGTTTCTTTATTGGATCACAAGCCCAGATGGAGCAGCTTTTTGCTGTTGAACAGTAACTAGAAAGGAGCTACTGTATTCTCGGAGCACTGTGAGACGCTCGAGATGTATGGCTGTTGGCTTTATTTGGGACTCAAAGACAGTTTCCTCCCTGCCCTTGTGTGTGTAATCCCTCTCTGTGACCTGGCTCTGGGTGGGATGCATCCAAAGATCACGGAAGCAGAAAGAGTCCTGGGAACGCCGCGCTCATACACCACAGGGGTATTCCTCCTCTGCGTTTCACAAGCGGCCCGCCTCTGTGTGCCTGACGCTTGCGGCTTTGCGCCCCACGGGGAGATCAGCCAAGGTTAAAGGGGTTAGGGATTGGGATAAGCATTGTCTTCTTTAAACTTCTTGTTCATCACATTTTTTATAATGAGAGCGCTGCACATGTTTTCCATAGATGTTTCTATCTTTCATTTTTTTTCTTAAACCCTTAATTTGAAAGTGAGGGCTTTCATTAGGAGGATTTGGGCAACGAGTCTTTGACTGGTGGCTTAGCTAGAGGTTTGAGAATTGCTTCACAACAAGCCCTCATGTTTAAAGACCCACTGAGATGATCTTTTGAGCTATTCTAAAAGCGTCCCTATTGTTTTTTTTATTATGATTTTTGCTTTTTTTAACCAAAATGTAAAATATCTGTCGTTTTCTGGGACATCGTTTTTGCAGAGTGGCAGGAGTTCATTAGAAATTCACCTCTGAGTTTTGGGCGGGACTATTTGCGCGAAGTAACCACATCCCCTCCCTGTCGCCGAGAACTGTCTGTTTACATGGTCTCCCACTAGCTCACCGTCCCTTACACCCCCAACCTAACGTTACTGATGCAACAAAAATGGCGAGCAGTCTTGAAGCTATCCAGCCGTACAGTTTTGAGCCAGATGCCAGCTCAAAAACAAAGATGTCCATGGATCTAGTCGTCTACATGTGGATGCATCAAAATGGAGCGGGGCAGCTTGAGACCCACACGATCTTTTGTAAACTGTTTTTTATTTCATCTGCTCCTTATTCACAATGATTTGAACAAAGAAATACTCAGAAATGCTGCTTTGAGTTTAAGTTTCGTTAAATATGTCCTCCATCAACAGAAAATGTCACAACATTTATTAAAAAAACAAAACGGCGAGTTTCTGGGATATACAGCTGAGAGTTTGAAAATGTTGGAACACTGAGAGGACGAAAGCTTTTAGCTGTTTTCTGACGCACACATCTCCTGGTGATGCAACCATTTGACATTTCTCGCTAACCCAAGTCTGAAAGCTGTTACTCACCAGCCACTTGGTTTTTTCAAGCCAGAGTAGTTCCACCTGAGGTTACATTACAAAAGAGAGAAATGATTTCTGTGGGCTTGACACTCCAGCGGCGGAGGTTTCCCGGCACACTTCCTGTTGGCCAGCTGCTGGAATGCACACTGGAAGTATATAATGACATTTCCCTGTCCGACTGTTTTGCCAGAAGTATTTTTAAATGCACCGTGTTTATATAGTCAAGGGTTTACAGAACAAGCGCTTGTGAGTAATGACAAGAGATCTGTTATATGTGGGTGAATATTTTGCTCCAGTGAGCAGGGCTCACAGGTGGTCCAACAGCTGGTGAGAAGCAGAGACCTGCAGCTTTTCTATTGCAGCCAGCCAATTTATGTTTCTTTGGCTTGCAGACACAGAAGATGACAAAGTCTGATTCATGTTCCATCATAAACTTTTCATAGACTTTCATCCTTTGTTACTCCTTTCACAATGAAGTATTGGCAAATTTAATATATATTTTTTAAATATTCTTGAATTTTTCTATATTTGTGTGTTTTTGTGTTTGTTGTGGGAATTTCATGTGTGAAAACCGCAAGTTTAATTGCTCTGTCATTTTCAGGTTGAAACAGTTTTGACTTCCCTACTTATCTACAGAAAAAAAAGGTTTGAAGGCCGATTGATGGGATTTAAAGAGTACTTCAACAATTAAAATGCCCACTACCTTTGATTTTCTGCATCTGCTAACCCAAAAACTGGAGGTTCACTGACTTGTCCTTGCGTCAACATGGTGTTTGGTCTCTTTGTCTCAGCAACCATCGGCACAGCCAACTGCTTTTTCAGTGAATGAGTGTGATGTTTGTTGTGTATAGAGGCAGGGGGGGTTGATAAGGCCCAACAGTGAAGGCATCTTTGTCCACTGCATGTTATTGGTGTGAAAAGACTGCCTGTTTTGGCGAGCATGTGTTTGTGTTTTTGAAAGGATCATTTACTGTTTTTTTCTTTTTTAATTGAGTCTAAGCATGAGTGTGAGCAGTGCCCACTTTCAAGCCATTTTATGTTTGCTTAAATGTGTTAGAATTTGAAAAAAAAAAGAAGCAGTTTAACCCCCTTTTATAAGTGAATTTAGTCAATGCCATATTCAGAATCCTGCCGTCAGCCGTTGACGATTGTTCTGGGCGGGCAGACTTTAAAAGGTGTTGTTATAAAGAAAACTATAATTTTTGAAAATCATGAAACTCGTGTAATCTGTAGGACAATATCAGTTTGATGGGGTTTGAATAGTATTTCAACAAGTAAAATGCACAGAAATGGTTTATGGCAGAACAAAGAAATAAGGGATGGGCTATAGTTTCTGCCCCCTCCCTTTTCAAAACCACCTGCACACCCTCGCCATCAGTGAACAAAGACACTGAGCTGTACTTGCAGATCATGTCCTGTCTGATGTTGTCCTCTCCTCCTAGTAAAAAAGTAATTCTCGAACCTTCAGTCAAACAAGTGAGGGGTTGAAATTTTTGAGAGCTCAGAGCGTCTTTAGCTTTTAAAGGATTCATTTAGTCACTTCAGGGCCTTCAGACTGTGACCTACCTGCGTGCACCACAGATGTGCAGTACGCTGCACCACAGCCAGCAGGTCAGCTCACTGACTTCCAACACAGAGGCTGTTCATTGTTGAAGCTTAAGGGATGCTGGGAGATCCTTGTGGTGGCAGACACATCAGACAAAAAGGAAATTGGTCAGTAAAAGAAAAAAAAAAGCGTGAGTAATGCTGATGCCTGTTGCCATAGTGATTGCGGGTCAATGAATGGTTGCCATGGAGCCCACCACTTCTGGGAGGAGAAATTTCGGCTTGTTTGTATGTCTGCGTGCTGTCTGAGATTTAAGGCGGACGATCAATAGAAGCTTTTGTTTTGGTGTTATAGATAAAAATTAAACTCTTATTATTTACAGATTTAAAAAAGTCAAATTTACAGGACTTTAGCTTATTCTCTTTTATGTTGAAGCATATTTTATTTAACATAAAGTATGTTGTGGGTTTTTATGTTACAGTGTTAAAAATCTATGCCATTCATACCAAAACATTTAGATGTTCCTGCGTCTAAGGATGATTACTAATAGTTAAAGATTTAAAGTACATAAAACAGAGTTTTATTCCACCCTGCCATGCAATAATGCATGATTTTGGTAGATTTATTTAAGAAGCTCCTGTTGAATATACTTAATTCAATAAAATGTGACAGAAATTGCTTACATGTCTTTGTTACCGACATGATCCTCATCACGGCCTTTTAGTAATTTCCCCTGAGACAATAGGAGCTCAGCTGAACACAATCTGATCTACAGCAACCATAAAGTAAATGTATAAAGTAAATGCTTTTCATCTTTTATATTTAGTCAACATCAAACTGTTTTTTTAAATGTTATACTCCTCCCATTTGCAATTGTTGATCACAATAAAATTCCTGAATATATTTATAAGGATTTTAAGGGACATTTATATATTATTATTTTTATGCAGATTATCAAATTTATTATTTGTGAATTTAAAAAATGCATCATTAAAACTGAATACGGGTCCATTTGAGAAGTTTTGATTTAGGTTCTTTATTATTCTCATAATGTATTCATTTGTACATTTCAAGCAAGCGACAAATTCCAGGTTGAGTTAAGGGTTTTGTAGTTACAGAGTGGACATTCTTGCATATTTTTGTAGACATTCACCTCACATTCCCTGTTAAGGACCAACTGTTTTTGTGCTTTTGCAGAATTCCCTTTGTAAACTTCCTGTTCATCATCCCTTTGCTTTACTTTAATGCTAATATAAAGTCCTAATGCATTTTCCTTTTTTCAATGCTGCATTCACAACTGTATAAATCATCTTTTTAATGTACGGTACACTGGCACAACCTCATTGTTACAATTTTTTTTTTACATTTTTAGACTAAACTTTAGACTTTGCAAATGCAAACTTGGTTTAAAGCAGTTCTTCCTTTCTGTTCAGGGTTATATTGGTGGAGGGAGAAATCTGTTGAGGGAGGGGTGCCAATGTTGTGTGATTGTCCTGTGTTTTCTGCTTTAATTCATTTTTATATTTTATGGCTATTTTATTTGCTTTTAGGTAAAGCGCTTTGTGTTTTCAATCGGAATGAAAGGCGCTTCACGAAAAAATAAAGTTTGAGTTTAGAGCAAAGTGAAACATTTATATAGTTTGTAAACGTCTCTCTGTGATCATCTTATCATCTATTAAAAGAAGAAAAGATGATTATGCACGTTTTAGCCAAAATAAAAGACTGTGTGCCGTTTTCTAGGACATAGTTCCTGAGTTGTAGGCAGGGCGCTCCCTCTTCCTCTTCCCATTTCTGAGAGTTTTCTGTTTACATGCTCTCCCACTAGCTTACAGCCCCTCACACCCCTAACCGAAAATTAGTGGTGCAACAAAAATCGCGAGTAGTATTGGAGCTATCTAGCCGTACAGTTTGGAGCCAGAAGCCAGCTCAGACGAGGAAAACAAAGACTCGCCAGGACTCCCTTGAAAAAGAGATTCTTAATATCAATGGGACATTTCCTGGATAAATAAAGGTTAAATTATAAAATAAAATTTAAAAAAAGTGTCTTCAAGCGGATGCATCAGAATGGGGCAGAGCATCAAGCTTGGAGGAGGCTCTTTTTACAACTCCATTTTTTTGTTTGCTCCTGATCCACAGCTATTTGAATAAATAAACATTCTGAAATGTAATTTTAATCTTCATCTAACATCTTCACCAAAAACACTATTTTCATCAATGTGGGTCTTTTATTAATTAATACCAGAACTTTTTTTCCATCATGTGATGAGCACTCCTGGATCCTTTTGGGCTGTTTAACTTGGTTTTAACAATACTGAAGAATCACTTAAAGGAAATCAGCTTTAATTATACACAAGAAATGACTTCCATAGTGATGCCTTTAGGATTTTTAGGAATAATGATGTCTCGTGATGCAGCGCCGTGCTTTACCCATTACGTACAGAAATTCCTTCACATGACTACATTTTTAAAAGGAATAAGCTCCATGAGGCAAATGCACAAACCCCTGCGAATAATATATTTGTCAGATATTTTTAAAACATCTCCACGACTTTCTCACATTTTCAGAAGTAAGAATTTAATGTAAACATGAATTTTTAAGAGCACCCTGCAGGAGCCGGTGTCATTCTAACAAATCCATTTGACTTACGGATACCCAAAAAGCTTTAGCGTTGTTTTTCTGTTAAAATCAATTTTTGCACCACACATCTTAATGTTTTTTGTGTGATTTTGTGTTAGGATTATGCAGAAACACTTTTGTTTCTTTTTTTTTACAGCACACGTTTACTCTGTCATCTTGAATGTGATGTTCATGCGTTTGGCCTAAATTTTTTCTGTCGTTCCTCTGCTTTATGCTTTATCAGATCACTGACCATCACAGCTTACCGTATGTGACAGCTTGCAAATAAATAAAAAACGCAGGATTTAACACACTCTTCATGATGCAGTGATTAAAGGGAATATATCCAAATGTTTTCATATTGTAGAAACTAATTAGTAAAGCATGAATGCAGAATAACTTCCTGTTTGTCTTTTATCTGGTGGAATGATGAAGCGAATTTTGACCTTAGATCAAAGCTAATCCACACGGATTGATTGTAAAAGATTTAGAGACATCTTTAATGTTAGATTCTGCGTTTTGGTGAGAAGACCTTTTAAAATGTCAGTGAAGCTTTTTAGCATCCTAGCCTGCGGTCTAGGTTTTGTCTGATATCCATGTTTTGTCCTTGAAGCGAAGTGGATGTCATGTCATGTTACACAAAAAATGGGATGCACAGATACTCTCTGCATGCGTTTGTGTCAGGAGGAAAAACAGGTAAGATCTTTGCTCATGATAGAGCACATACATCTGCTGAGCATGTGACGTTATATCAAGGACATCATGCTACCACTGGTTGATGGCCTGAGCACATCCCTCTCATCTCTGAGGCCGTTTTAACCGTACAACAGGAAGCACATCTGCATATAGTTGGGTTTTTGCAGTGCGGCTCATAATCTTCTTCCTAATCTGTCTTTCTCCATTTCACGTTAATCTCATAACTCTGGGACAGCATTTGAGTAGATGAGTAGAATGTGGTACAAAAAGGCAAATCAGGACAGACCTGCAGTGACGGACATTTGTGAAAGCTTTAGTCGCAGCTGCCCTGACTGGTGGATACGGGCAAAAAAATGGGCAAACCTGTACGGGGCACGCAGGTAACCCGCACAAAATATCAAGGTCGTAGAGCGCTCTGTGCTCGGTGAACCCGTAGAGCCAAAATGTTCATCTGCACGAGTGACAGGTTGTCCCAAACACTTAGACAACACGTAAGCGTAAGTAAGGATGAAGGAGGAGAGATGCAGGCGTGTCGTAGGGATCTGTCTTTTTTTTTTCAAGCCCCAAGTCCTGCAGACAGCGCAACAGGCATCATGTAAAGGCTCTGTATGAATGCATCAACCATATGTCATAGGTAAATTTAACTTGCTTACGATGCTATGTTCCATTTTCTCAACTACCTTAAGTTGGTCGTAGGAACCTCAAGGAAACTTGAAAAGTTAAACACACTTGCGCTCCCCCCTAAGATGCTCCCTACAACTCCCCCATGGGCGCGGACAAACCAAAAAACCATGTCAACCCCCGTATGAGTGCAAGTGTGTTTAGAGAACCACTCCCATGAAAATTGTGTTTTTGATGTTTTTAACATGTTTGCGTAACATTTTTCTCATGATGGTGGACATACATAAAAAATATATTTATACATATCCAAGACGGCTTTTTGATTTTGGCTAAAACTGGCATAATAATAATTAAAAGACCACTGGGAATGCTTTAAGTAGATTAGATGATCAGAGTTGGACTTTAAAGATGAGCAGATTAATGCTAATGGTCAAATCTCAGCGCATCCAGAACCTTGGTCAGTTCATGGCTGTGTCAGTGTCTTTGACATCTTGAGTTTTCTACAAAAAAGATGGAAATTAAAAGAACTCATTCCTCTGAATATTTTTAAATCCAGGCTAAGATTGGAGGAGAAAGTCACTTTTAACCCTACCTGTTTTACATAAGCTCTCATTTTTATTTATTTTATGTTTTTGATGTTGACATTTTTGTTGTAAATGTAATTTATTGTTTTCCCTTAGCCAGGACTCCCTTGAAAAAGAGATTCTTAATCTCAATGGGACAATTCCTGGGTAAATAAAGGTTAAATAAAATAAAATTTGTCTGCTGCAGGCGTCACCACAGGTTCTGGATTGATCAGCTGTTAGACACTGAATGTGTTCAAGTCCTGCTGACTCCAGTCTTACTGTCACATTTTGTGAGATCTTCCTAACTCTTAACCAGTAATCTCTATTCAGATCATAGGGCCGACTGAGCTTCAGTCTGCAGGGTAAAAACTGGCTGGGTTTTTTGTTGCAGTTTGAGAATCTCAAGAGCAATAAGAAATGCAGGAATTCTGGGAATGTTGTTTATTTTTTGTTGAGGTTTTTTTTTTCCACAAAGCCGGTGATACAGCTGCTAAGTGACCTCTGCTAGCATTGGCAACCTGTCTCCATCTACAATGACCAAGCAAAATAACAACCTTTGAAAAACAAACAGGCATTTTTTGATCATTTCTTTCTCTAATGTGGGGCTCTGCTTACATTTAGGAGTTGAACTGATCTTGTGGAATCCTCATTTTTCCCAGGGTTGTGGCTGGCATGTTCCTGCACATATACAGGGTGACAGATGATATTTTTTGACAATTAGATTGCTCAAAAAACTCCCTCTGATTTAAAGGAAAGACCACTTTGACAGATGTGCACTCTTGTTTTTTTTTTTTTGTTAATACCGTAGTTTGCTGCATTTTTAGTCTTTAAATCGAGTGATGGGTTCATGCTGCCTACAACATTCACCAACCCTGCATTTATCTGACCTAATCCTTTCTAAATCAAAAAATTCTACATGTGTTTTTAAAAATACATTTTGAAACACGCTCGTCTGTGGCACTTTATCAAATTTATTGGTTGTTTAAATCTATTTTATGCTGCTGTTTTGAGTTTTCTTAGCAATTTTATGCTTGGTGAGATTCTTCTGTGTAAAGCAGCTTGGTTCCCCTGATGAAAAGTTTCACAAATTTATTCAGTCGTTTGCTGCTGAACGGTGATGTTAACTTTAGGAAGTGGGAGAAATAATTATTTGGTGAGACTAAACCCCAGACAAAAGGTTGTCATAACAACAGACCCCGTCAGTGTGGCCATGGGTGTGTGTACATTAATGGAAGAAGACCCAAGGGAAAGGATGGTTAAGCCTCTTCACCCATTCCAACCACCTGACACCCTTGTTCCATCAAATCCCATTATCCTTGCGTTGAATGAACATATACAAGTAAAGAAACAGTTGCATTAAGCAACAATCTTGCTGCAAATTACTGATGGTGAGGAAGAAGCCCCCTCTGCTCTTGCATCCTCTTTTATCCTTAAGACTAATGTGCCAGCCAATGCCTCCTCATGATGTCATCCATTGATTTTTGCCGCTCTGCTGCATGGACACTAATCTCCCAGAGTGATGCCTCTGTCAATCTGATCACTGGGATTAGCACTCAAACTTGAGAGTCGGTGATGTTCGACTGTTGCAGCGCCAAGACCTGAAAAACAGACAACAGCGTTCAGGCTCATTATCACAGGCTGCACACCGATCAAGGTCTTCTGTCAGTCGTCCTCTTGCCTTTACTTATCCCTCTCCTCCCCTTTACATTCCATAAACACAATAGCATTAAACGTTTTTGGGTTATTTGTGGTTATGGTGCGTTGTGGTTAACAGCTAATCCAGGAATTTGTTTTTCCTCCAACTGTCGTTTTCGACTTAACCCATGAAAATGCATCATAGAAAGTCAAATCTGATTAACCGTGAGCCTTTGTGTTTCCCTCCGCAGGGCTGGTATTGACGATGTGGAGACAGATGTGGTTGAAATTGAGGCAAAGCTTGACAAGGTATGAACAGCAAATCTTTTCTAAAGAGCACAGTGATTTTAGATGTTTCTAATGCTAAGGGTTTAAATATCCAATTATGCCTTGAGAAAAATGGAATTGGAGAAAGTTTCTGACATTTTTCTCATTTAGACCAGTTTTGTGGTACTAAATCTCATAAACACACACATGGTTTTGGTTGTGCAAAGGAAACGCATATTGTAAACATTTATTATTCCCGCTGGAAGCTTTAAATGTGTTTTCCTTTCTAAAAGCAACATTGCACGTAACCCTTGTGCTATCCAAGGAACGTTAACGTTGGAAGTGGGGTCATCTGGACCTCACAAAATAGGTCGCTAAACTTTTTTTATTCAATAATTTTTGTTCTTCACTGGTGACCATGGCAGACATGAAATCTTGCCCACCTTTGTCATGGGAGGGTGGGTTCATCTAGACCCTACAAGATAGCACAATAGAAAAGCAAGACTAATATTTTATGTAGTCTAGTTCTCTCCACTTTGGTTCCAGTTTTTTAGTTTAAGCAGATTTGAAAGATTAACAATGTCGGCAATAAAACACATTTTCTCTTCATCTTGACCTTTTTCTATTATTCTTGTTTTTTATTTGTTTTGAAAGTGAAAGCCAAATAATTAATCCCAAAATGATCAGAAATTTTCATTAAACTTGAACTGTGATTGTTTAAAAACCAAAAGGAGTTTAAAAAGAAAAAAACAAGTGACCAATGTCTGCTAAGTTGTTTAAATGGTCTTTCTAGCTGAATGTTTTTTTGTTTGTTTGAATTTGTATACTTCAAAGTTTTTTAGGTATATTAGAGCGATTTGAAGGCTGCATCATTTATTTTCAAAGGATTTGGAAATAAAACTTTTGTTAAAATAATTTTTCAAAGTTGAAGAGTCACAAACTTGAAACTTTCCAGCACAAATTTCCCAAAAAGAGCCGAGCATTTTGATAACTTATCCAGACAAAACTGGAACTCTGTGTACAGAGAGAAAGATCTGGACATCGCTTATAAATGTATTTTTAGAAATATTTAGCTCAGTCTGCAAAAAGAATTGCCCAATTTATAAATTCAAGAACAAATTTGCCGAGTGCCCTTGGTTAACCACCGGTCTACAAAAATGCTTGTAAAAAGGAAAATAACCTGTATAAAAAATTCTTGAAACAGAGGACAAGAGAAACTGAAAAAAAGATACAAGTCATATAAAAATAAACTATCTGAAATAACACGGCACAGGAAAAAAGTGTTTTTGATTAATCTACTGGATGAAAATAAAAACAACGTAAAGAGTGTTTGGGAAATTTTAAATAGCATCATTAAAAATGAAAATGTATTAAAAAATTAAAGAATCAAAATCAGCCATTACTTTTGAGTTGTTGATAAACAGAATTATTTTAAAAAACAAACTAATGAAATAGGGCTGGACAAAAAAGACTGAGAAGTAATTACCCAGGGGGTCATGATGAACTCAGGTATGTCCTTTATTGACATCACAGCTGTTTTCAAACCCAGAATCAGTCAGTCTGCCTATTTAAAGTCAGACAAATAGTCAAGTTGCTGTTTGGTGAAAAGATGTGAACCACACTGAACATGGACAACAGAAAGCCAAGGAGAGAATTGTTCCAGGACATTAGAAACAAAATTATAGACAAACATCGTAAAGGTAAAGGCTATAAAACCACCTCTAAGCAGCTTGAAGTTCCTGTGACCACAGTGGCACATATTATTCAGAAGTTTGAGTAGCCAACCTCCCTGAACGTGGCCGGAAGAGGAAAATTGATGACAAATTGAGGAGACGGATAGTTGAACTGAATCCAAAGAGCCCAGAACAACCTCCAAAGACATTAAAGGAGAACTCCTAGATCAAGGTACATCACTGTCAGATCGCACCATTCGTCGTCGTTTGAGCCAAAGTGGACTTCATGGGAGACGACCAAGGAGGACACCACTGTTGAAAGGAAATCAGAAAAAAGCCAGACTGGAATTTGCAAAAATGCATGTTGACAAGCCACAGAGCTTCTGGGAAAATGTCCTTTGGACAGATGAGACAAAACTGGAGCTTTTTGGTAAGGCACATCAGCTCTATGTTTGTAGACTCAAAGATGAAGCAAACAACCAGAAGAACACTGTCCCTACTGTGAAACATGGAGGAGGCCCAGTTCTGTTTTGGGGCTGCTCTGCTGCATCTGGCACAGGGTGTTTTGAAGTTGTGATGGTAAAATGAAATCTCAAGATTGTCAAGGCATTCTGGATAGAAATGTGCTGCCTAGTGTCAGAAAGCTTGGTCTCAGTCGCAGGTCATGGGTCTTCCAACAGGACAACGATCCAAAACACACAGCCAGAAACCCCCAAGAATGGCTCAGAGAAAAGCGTTGGACTATTCTGAAGTGGCCTCTATGAGCCCAGATCTGAATCCCATTGAACATCTGTGGAAGGAGCTGAAACATGCCATTTGGAGAAGACACCCGTCAAACCTAAGACAACTGAAGCTCATGAGAAATGGGCCAAAATACCTGTGGACAGGTGCAGAAGGCTCATTGACAAATACAGAAACTGTTTCATTGCAGTGGTTGCCTCAAAAGGTTGTGCAACAAAATAATAAGTTATGGGTACCATCATTTTTGTCCAGCCCTATTTCATTAGTTTGCTTTTTTTAATAATTCTGTTAATCAACAACTCAAACGTAATGGCTGATTTTGATTATTTAATCTTCAATAAATTTTAATTTTTTGTTACTTTTGAACGTTTCAAGTCATTTCAGTGAGCATTGAGGACTTTCATTCTTTAAATGAGAGGTATCAACAATTTTGTACCAACCACTGTGAGTCTTCCATCATGAGAAAAATGCCACAAAAACATGTAAAAAAAACATAAAAAATACAATTTACATTGGAATGTCATGAGGGTGACAGAAGTTTCTTTGGACATTCTAATATCAGGTTAGTCAGGGAGTCACAGATGCAACTAACTCCGCCTGTCCTAAATTTGCCAAAGAAAACATGAGCACATCTCCAGATTATTTCTTCAGCTAACAGGTCAGGCCCTCCATTGACCTTTGAACTCTGTTTTATCATCACTGACATAAAAAAGGTCATGGGGGGCTCCCATGTGAGAAGCGTCCATCAGGGTGAGCTGTCGTGTTCAGCAGGGGGCCTCATTCAGCTGTGTTGGGGTGGGCTGAGGCTCCTGCAGCAACAGACTGTAATGAGGGCCCTGAAAGCTGAACAGTTGTGACAGGTGTGAAAACACCCCCCGCTGTCAGCTGCAATGGTTTCTTCCAGATAAAATTAGCCTTTTTTATAGTCCTTGTTATCATTTTTCCAACTGTCAACCAAACATGTATGGATAAAACTCTGGCACTGGTTTGGACCGTATCTATGAGGAGAAAAAAAAGAGGCTACTTCTTCACATCTTAGAGACCATGCGCCGTGTTATAACAGTTTCCGTTGATTCACACTCCAGAGTTTTGATGTGGGACCAGTGATGACATATTGGCCCCAAGTGTAACCATGTTGTTCTTCCAGTCCATTTATCAACTAATCCAGACATACGTAGACACACACACACACACACACACACACACACACACACACACACACACACA
>CM074493.1:29192377-29212747 GCA_037389245.1 Oryzias sinensis
TGCATGTGGTTCTGTGCCCCCCTTTTAGCTGGTTAAGCTGTGCAGCGGCATGATTGAGGCTGGCAGAGCCTATGTCAGCGCCAATAAGCTCTTTGTGAACGGCGTCAAAGATCTCTCCCAGCAGTGCAAGAAAGAGGAGATGATATCGGTGAGTGCACTAAATAACACAGAGCAGTCAGTGGTTGATATTCCTCTCCTGGGCTGCAGACCACATTCCAGTGAATCTCCACATTAGTGCAGTAGTTGCTGTAAGGTGGTATAAACACAGTTGTCCAAGAGCAGCTGCTGTGGGTATCAAAAAAGTGGCCAACTGGAGGTGTTTAAAGTGATGGTTTTATGGAGCCGCAAAGAGGGAAACCTGAAACCCACTTTATAGTTTGGAAGGAAAACATCTGAGCTGAATTGAAGCAATGCAGAACACATTTTGTTAGAATAGTAGACACAGATGGTTTTCATGTCAAGTAGAAAAACGTAGCTGAACACGTTTTGCACCACTTGCAGGAATGCCTGGAAAAGTGTGGAGAAAGGCTGCAGGAGATCGTCAACTACCACATGGTAAGAGCGTGCGCTGCAAACGCGGTTTTGGCCTCAGAAAAAGGCAGAGACGGAGCTGCAGTCAGCATAATAACATCTACCTGTGCTGCTCTTTCTAAGCAGAGGCATTCATTCTGTTTCATTAGGAGGACGACACTAAAAATACCTGACTCCGGATGTTCAACAGGAAACGCTCTGCTTTAGTAACATTTTCCTGTTATCAGACAAGCAGAACAGCTTTTACCAACTTTGATTGCAAATTGATATAAATTATGACAAAAGGCTTCAAGACAGTTTCATAAATAATACTAAAAAATCATTTTGTGGAATGTTTTCTAACATTTCAAGTGATTTTTACTCATAAATTTACATTTTAACTTCCCTTTTTATATTACTAGTATGTTTTTGCATGCCTACTCCTTTTAAAAAACAACAAAAAAACACTCCCATCATTGTTTGATCAATTTTAAAAGTATTCCTAGTGGTCTTTTAATTATGAATCTAATAAAAATCTAAAACCTCCTTTAAAGGACATAGTTTCTGCAGACCGCCAGGAGTTCATTAGAAATTCGCTAAGTTTTGGGCAAGACTGTTGGTGCTGTGTAACCCCCATTTTCTGATGTCCATCATCAGAAAAATGCCACAAGAACACCAAAAATACCATTTCCATTGGAGTGGGTCTTTAAATCCTTTTACAGTTTTTTTTTAATGAATAAACCTGAATTTAAAACTGTTTAAATAGATTTGTTTTTTAGTGTTATTCAGTGGTCCAATCTTGAAGGAAATCTTCAACTTTTTAGATTTGAGGTTTTTAGCATAGATAAATAACCTTTGGTCATACAAACGTTTCTTGCCGTGCAGCTTTGGATTGAATCAGTTTAAGCATTTGCTGTATCAGCGCACCAGCTGTTACAGCACAGAACAGTAGTGCACTAGATCACACAGATGACACTGAAGAACACGAACCAATGTCATGTCTAACATTTTTACCCGTAATCTGTTTTATTTATCTCCAACTGTGTCCGCTTTTTCCTCCATTTCTGGTTCCCAGCGCGAGCCTCATGCCCGCTCGTCTGTGACCTTTTCAAATCCAAACTCTCCAATCTAATCCATCAGCAGTACAGATTGATGGGATCTTCTGCGAGTTTAATAACTGTCCGCCGTCGCTTGTAAATTGTCTTTGTCTCCGTTCATCCTCCCACTCCTGCTTGGTCAATACTCTTTATTCACTCAGTCACTTGGTTTCCTCTAAAGATGTCCCATTTCTCTCCTCTAGTACCCCAGAATTGCTCCAACAGCTTGTCTGGCAGACGCTCTTAATAAAGTCATTAAAAAAGAGGAGGAAAGGGTTGTAGAGAGCGGAAATCTGTCTGTTTCAGCTTTCAGTTCTGCACAAAATAAGGCGACAAGAAGAACAGAAGCCATGTTTACAGCAATCCTACAGGAAACCTGGCGGAAGCTTGAGAGAATGAAATGAGGATGAAAGGCTCACATTTTAGAGGTGTTGTTGTTTTTTATTAACACTGACTGTTTCTACAAGAAGACAGGTGTGTTTATTTCAGACATGTTTTCTCATCAGAGACGTTTTTATGTTTTTGATGCAGATTTGAGGTTTGAAATAACATATTTACTATTAAAAAACATTTACAAGGAAAGCACAAAAAAGTGCAGCTAATAAAGTTTCTTTTATTGCTTGTTTTTTCTCCGAGTCTGGATGTCTTTGGCAGAAAATTTAGCACTTTTATAGTTCACAACATTTTAAAAAAAAGTTTCTGGCAGTAACCCTTATGCTATCCTAGGCACTTTAACGTTGGGAGTTGGGTCATCTAGACCCACTAGACAGTGCTCTGAACCTTTTTTCTTCAATGATTTGTGATCTTCACTGGTGTCCATGGATTACATGAAATCTTTCCACCTTTATCCACCTTTGTCATGGTAGGGAGAACACGTCAATGTAAGGGTGGCGTCATCTGAGATAGCACAAGGGTTAAAACAGTAAAAATAATGAATCTGTCATGGCATTTTCATTGTTTTTACTTTTATTCGAATAATTACAGCTCAAGGAGATTTGATTTTCATCCGTTATTTTTATCATCATAAGAAGATGTTTTAAGAGTGTGCTACTCTGGAATAATCATCCTTTGTACTGACTGATGGCAGCTTTGCAGATTGAGTCTAAAGGAGGAAAGTGTCTTATGCTTATTCTAACTCGCTGTGATCCCCTGTGAGCTCGAGTCTGAACGCCATATCTGTGAGCCCAGACCTGATTCCCTGAGGTCATCAGGCGGCGCGAGGTCATTATGTGATGGAGGCTTACACATGGCCTAAGCCTGTAATCTGCAATGTGGATGTCTAGGGTAAACAAGGGTTTGCTATAGAGTGTAATCCACTGTGAATGTTGTTTAAACAGTTTGCATGTGCGATTGATTATATTGTTGACAGAAATTAGGTGCACTCCCTTTCGTGCAAGCGGACAACATCTGCTAAATAGGAGCAAAATTGCATGGAAACATTATTTCACTAGAAATGTATGAAAGAAGAGGAAATCTTCTGGATAAATAAATGCAAGAGGAAGCAGGTGAAGTAGTGGAAGGCCTGCATTCAACAGGAGAAGAAGTGCACCATCTGCCTGTGGCCTCTTTTAATGTCGTGGTTTCATATTGCCACTTTGTGGTGGAGTTTCGCAACTGCATGTAAACTTTCTGTTTGTGTTTACACTTCTTCCTTTCCTCTGCCAACAGATTTTGTTTGACCAAGCTCAGAGATCCATTAAACAGCAACTCCACACCTTCATTAAAGAGTGAGTATCTAATAACCTTTAAAACATTTCCTCCCGCAGTAAAGAAAAAGATATTGCCTATGTTGTCATTTATTATTTAAATAATTATAATTATGCCCACATTTAGAAACACTGCAGGTTATTTTGACCCATTCTGATCATCTTTTTTAACTGTTTTCAGTGTTTCTGTGTTTTTTATATTTTAATATGATTATGCTGTTTTTGGGCCAAAATGAAAAAATAACCTGTCGTTTTCTAGGACATAGTTTCTTGAGAATTAGAGTAGAAATTCACCTCTGAGTTGTAGATGGAATTGTTACCTTGGAGCAACCCCGCCCCCTTCCCCTCCCCATTGCAGTCATACAATCTTTTTAAGCCTTTTTTTTGTGTCTGCTCCTGATTCACAACGATTTGAATAAAGTAAAATTCAGAAATGAGCTTAATTTTCTTTATTTATGACCCCCATCATTATAAAAATGCCACAAGAACACGTTAAAAACGCCAAATTTTCATTGTTCTGTAACTATTCTGTTCCTCCAGAGACATACGTAAGTTCAAGGACACCAAGAAGCAGTTTGACCGAGTGCGGGAAGACATGGAGCTGGCTCAGGTGAAAAACGCACAGGCACCCAGGAACAAAGTGCACGAGGCGGAGGAAGCCTCTCAGGCCCTCACCCTCAGCCGCAAAGCCTTCAGACATCTGGCCCTAGACTATGTGCTGCAGGTGAGACTCTCCTCCACCTTTATCTTCAGTGTAGGTTTCCCGTGTCGTCCTGAAGGGGGTGCTGACACTCCACCCTCTGAATTCACGCCTCTTAACCCTTGTGCTATCCTAGGCACTTTAACATTGGGAGTTGGGTCATCTAGACCCACTAGACAGTGCCCTGAACCTTTTTCCTTCAATGATTTGTGATCTTCACTGGTGTCCATGGATTACATGAAATCTTTCCACCTTTATCCACCTTTGTCATGGCAGGGAGAACACGTCAATGTAAGGGTGGGGTCATCTAAGATAGCACAAGGGTTATGTCGAATCCGAATTCTTCCCCTACCCCTACGGCTTCTCCCATACCCTACATTTAGCCCCCATGACATCATCGACCCGCGGGGTCTCCCATTCAAAGCATTATTTCGGATACCCCTATCCCTCCAAATGCCCCTATACTTAGAGGGATAGGGAGAACCCAGAGGGGTAGGGGAAGAATTTAAACTCGGCCCTCAGTTTTTGAGTTTGTAGAAGCTGACGCAGTTTAAATAAATTATATGCAGTAACTCCCAACAGTGTCATTACAAAATGATTTCCTCTTTGTTTTCTCTGCAGATTAATGTGCTGCAGGCTAAGAAGAAATTTGAAATTCTGGATGCGGTACGTAAAATTAACCTTTTCACATACATTCTGTCCGTGTATTTATTCTGCTGCACATTTGCATGTCTTTTCTTTTTTTTAACTGGTCCTGTCCAACAGCTGGGCAAACAGATGAGAGCTGAAGGCCTCTAGTGTTAGACATATTTTATTTTAACAACAGGGGTTATGAATCCTCTGACACACCAGAGGTATGTCTGAATAAACCCCTTTTGTAATTGAAGCCAAACTTTATTCATTTTAATTATAATTGAAAATATTTTGTGTTGGACCGGACGGAAAAGGAAAGAAGGGAAGAAGAGAGAGGGATCTTAGAGAGAGGGTTGGGGGTCAGGAGGGTGATTATAGAGGGGGGGGGGGGGTAAAACCATTAAGCAGCATAAATCCACAAGTTTCTGGATGGTTATAGTCATTACAGTGAGGTTCAGATGTAATACAAGTCTATAAGGGCGGGGCCTGTCCACACACACACTCAGATGTTAGAAACATACCTGTTGGCTCCAAAAACGTTCACATGTCAGCATGTACAAAATACAAATATCGTTCACATACGCATACGTTTGCATTCAAACCAACTAGTGTGAAACATTTCATTCAATCACGCAAAATATTAGTGCAAAGGTGACCTGTGCTCAAGTGAGTGTTTATGTTCCTCTAAAATGGATGATGGAATGAGAAAAGAAGAAGGGAGAGTGCCCAGTCATCCCTGCACCAAGACCCCCACCACAGCAGCAGCGGCAGCCAGAACCCCCCAACGCCCGCAGGGTAGCAGATAGAGAACAACCGCCCCCCGGGCCAGGGCCAGCAGGACCACCACAGGGGCCCCCAAAGCATGGGGGGGACAGAGAGTGCAAGCTCCAGCTCAACCAGGAGAGCAGTCCCCCCGCAGCACCGGGAGGGCCCAACGCGGGACCCCGCCCCAGAAGAGAGTCCACAGCCTCAGACGAAAACCTCATCACCACCAAGGAATTCTGTGCAACCCCCCACCCCAACCCCAGGTACGAGTCAGGAGCCCCCAAGGGAGAACCGCCCCGTGCTCCAGGCAGCCACCCACCCACGGTTGGTCCAGGAGAGAGCAAGGCAGGGGCCAGCCGTCCCCGCCCAGGAGGAGGACACCCAGGGGAAGAGGGGTCCACAAAAAGTGTTGTAAACATGGCCCGACCAGGCTCGCCCACAGTTAGAAACTTGGCGAGGCTCTGCGCTCAGGGGCAAGGACCAGAACACACAACACAGGGACACGGACACCCCCAGACTCAGGTGTAATGTTGCATGTCTTTTCTTAATGTTCTGCAGATGCTGTCCTTCATGAGAGCCCAGTACACTTTGTTTCAACAAGGTTACAACATTCTGGATGAAATCGATCCTTATATGAAAAAACTGGCTGCACAGGTGGGCAGAAATAAAAAAAATCCAAACAATTATTTTACTTTCACATAAACAAATCAAGTTAAGATTAAGTGGATTAACTGACCTGACTTTTTGTATGTGGCTGTTTATCTTACTTGTTTGAATAAAGTTGGACCAGCTCGTCATCGATTCCGCCATGGAGAAGAGAGAGTTGGAGCACAAACATGCACTCATCCAGCAGAGGGTGAGACAGCAACACAACGCTGGGATTATTTGCCATTTTCCTAAAAAAAGTTCATATCTTCTGCTCCAAAAATAAGGGCAAACACAGCTTCTCCTTTATTCCTCTTCATTATCTTCCTCTAATTCAAACAGTAGCATCTACAGTAATCACTTATAGGACTTTTTATGTATTAGGTAATGGAGCTTTACTGTCAGATTACTCTCAGATTCACTTGTTTTGTGTTTTTGTGAAAAAAATCCGTAAAACTGGATTTTTTTTTTAAGATGTCATATTTTCAGAGGTTAATAGCCATAAATTCTACTTGCTTTAATTAAAAATAATATTTCAATTAGAAAAAACTTCTTATCCAGGTTAAAGTACAAAAGTAACCGGCAATAAAAGCACCCTGCATTTCCTGAAATGAATGATGTCAGTAAAAACATAAACAAAAAACACTTATGTTCAAATTTAGGTTTTTGGATATGTAGAAATATTTTTTTAGCTATATAAAAAGCAGTATTTCCCTGTTAACAGGCTTTTAGAATGGTTTGGCTTTTTTTTCTAAAGCTTTCGTTATTGAGTTGTGAAAGCATTTTTTTTTATTCTTAAATAAATTTAGTGCAAGTATTACTACATTTAACTTCTCAGCATCTCAATTTTTCTAATAATTGTTATTTTTTAAGTCCAAGATGGGAGATATGGTTGAAGAAAATGTTCCCTAATTGGAATAAAAAAAGGGGGGAAATATTTTAAAACTCTACTCACTTCAAGTAAATAAAGATTGAGACATGTTGCTGGATTTTTTTCTAATGAAAGCTCCACTATGTCTAACTTCTTTTTTAGAATTTGAACATCCACCATAGTTATCATTTGCAAAAGGAATGAAAAACAGCCTCACTGGTATTTGTCACATGTATTTGTCAAACGTGACCCTGAAAGGTACACAACTTCCTTTTACCATCAGCATACTTTAGGCATTTTTTCATAATCTCTCTTTCAATTATCTGGAAAAATTGTTTAGAAGAGAAAAAGAAAGAAAATAAATGAAATGTAATTAAGTCCTGCAGTTGTTTTAGTTAATCCCCTATAAAAAGCTTGATTCTGATTTTAGCTGCCGTTTAAAAGCAAATTTTAAATAACGGATGCTTATTTTTTTTAAATAACAAGGACTGATTTATTGTTGAGAACAGACTGAATACGAGGTTTCATAAGAAGCCGTATTGGTTTAACCTGTAGATCAGTGATGTATCCTCAGCTCACTGCTCAGCAGTCTCATTCATGCACAGATGCACAAAAATCACCCATCTGTAAAGGAAGGCAGCGCCGTAAACGTGCGAGTAATTCTGCCTGACATGGTTTTTCTAATTTTTAATCCGTTCGGTCATTGAGTTAAAAAGAAAAATGCTGCCAAACCCGATGGCACTTTCAGCCACCTTTCTCTGGAATTAAAATTCACTTGAAGGTTGCAGAAAGGTTTTAAATAAACCATCAACCCTTTCTAATATTATGTGGGAAACTCTTCAGTCTGTTGAAATGTGTTGGGTTTTAGGACACAGACGTCACTCAAGTAGAATATTAGCTCATATTTGTTGCCAAATGAAGAAATATAAACCTATTATCTTGTTTTTTTTTCTCTCCCTCCAATCTGCATCGCTGCTCTTCATTCTTCCAGACTTTGATGCAGGTGAGTTAACTTTGCCATTTTCTTTAAACTATGATATTATCAGATGAGAGAATGTGTCAGGGATGCGTGCTTGTTTGTGTGGGTCAGCTCTAACAAAAGAATTGTATGTAGTCATTTTGTTTAATTGGAAATCAAAACACGTAGTTTACATAATGGGCAATCTTTAAATCACCTAGATCTGACAAGTGTAGAAGAGGAAGAAAAAAGCAGCTGATGAGAAACTGTTGGTTTATATCTGATGAGCTCTTTGTTAATCCAACAAAAGTCAGATGATCTGAGCACAGCTGGCAGGTTAAAGCAATCCTTTTTCCTATCTGGTTACTGCTCGCTTAATCTTTGGGCCAAAAAGGTCAAAATGTCAAGAATAAAGACGTGAAGGTCCTTGATGCCAACCTCCATCCCACCCCCGTCATCCCCTGCCAGAGTCAACAGATGGCATCACGGGGCACAGCAGGGGTATGAATGTGAGGCAGACAAAGAGGGCAGAGCAGAGAAAACGAGCTAAAGGTTGAAGAATCTGCAGGGAAAATCGCGTGAGAAGATACGTGCAGCTCCCGCAATGTCATGTTACCTAACAGTTGGGTCTGACTGACATGATTGTGCTAAAGCGAAACCCAATTTTCCACTGAAAGTCAGTTCCTGGGCCAAGGTATGCAAGTCACTGAAAAACGTTGTAGGACTCTTTTTCTTTTTTACAAAATACCCCTGAGGAATAATATTCAACACATCCAAATGCTGACTGACTGATGACGACTAGCGTCAAACACTTCCTTTCAAGAGAAAAATAACTGTCCATCAGGAAGACCTGCTATGAAACGAGAAAATTATAGGTGCTAGCATTCTGCATGAATATTTGTCCTCTGACTAAATGAGAAAAGTTATATAAGCAAAGCAGTCAGAGGCATCTAGCAGCTTACACATTTTATAGACCCACTCCGATCAGCTTTTGATCTATTTCCAAAAGCAGAGGTCTTTTCATTCTGATTTTGCCTTGATTTTGCATTGATCTGGGACATACATGTAGTTTCTGCAGAGTGGCAGTAGTTCAATAGAAATTCCCCTCGAAGGTGTGGGCGGGACTTTTGGCAGAGACTGTTGTTTACACTCTCTCCTGCTAGCCTACGGCCCCTCACAACCAAACATTAGCGGTGCAACAAAAAGGGCGAGCAACATAGGAGCTATCCAGCCGTAAAGTTTGGAGCCAGATTCCAACTTAGATGAGGAAAACAAAGACGTTCACGGATCTATTTGTCTGCAAGTCCATGCATTGGAATGGAGCAGAGCAGGGAGCTTGTGTCCTGCCAATTGTAGTTTGTATGTAACAACTACAAGCTTTTCCAAATTTCATTTTTTGTCATCTGATCCTAATATACTATTATTTTAAAAAAGAAACCCTCAGAAATTTGCTTCATGTTTGTCCTCCTTCATCAGAAAAAATGCTACAATATGTTTAAAACACCAAAAACCCAATTTTCATTGGAGTGGGACCTAAAATATTCTCACCCCCTTTGTCAGTTTTTTACCGCAATCCCAGATTCACTCCGTACCCAGATTCCTTTCTTCTCTTGCGATTCTCTCACATGTGCAGGACTTCATTGTGGCTCCCCTGGGGACCGTTTCCTCCTCTGCATCCTCCTCCATTGTTGTCGACAACTTTTGAAGGCCCAGAGCAGCGCACCAAAGACAGATGCACAAAATGTGTTAAACAACTGACCAGACAGATTTAGGTTTTTACACTAAATAAAATTATATTTTAGTCCCTAAAAGAAAAAAAAATGCAGTTTTTATTTTAAAGTGAGTTTTTAAAAATCGAGATTACTTTATCCCACACGATCTTAAATTCCCCTTGAACATCTCAACCACAGCGCCAACTTGGATTCAATCTACTTGTTGCATTGTTTGAAATAATTAGCTCTTACCATAGTGCAAGATCCTAAAATAGAAATAATTGAACCACAGCTCAATTGTTGCCAAATTCCCATTTTGCTGCTTTGAATGGCACCTTGAAGTCATGGCCACAGCCCTCAAAAACTTTTTTCAACAGTTACTTTAGAGACTTTGAGATGTATTAAGGTTTTTGTGGCAAACATCAAACATGTTGAGGACAAACTTGTGTTCTATAACAGAGAGGAACATATTCCATCTCTCTTTCTCCACAAGAATTTAGACCAGCAAAAATCTGAAGATTGGGAGCAATTAGATGACCAAATATGTGGCTATTTATTTTTAATTTCTTTGCTATAATACTGTCGTGTTTTTAGATATCTGGTGTCATATGGATGAAATTAGCTGCTCCTGTGGTTGCAGAGTTTTCCTAAAGCACTCACGGGTCTGCAGAGGCCACTACATGCTTCTGCAGAAGAAAACATTTGACTTTAAAGTGGCAAGCCTCTGCTCTATATCGTTTGGCTTTGCATTTTCATTTTCCTTAATATGCAAATTCTCTGATGTAAAAGATCTAACTATAAACAGGTAAACATGAAGACTAACAGGACCACACCTGAATATTATTAGGTGTTACTAAATCTCCCTGGAATGACAGTTTCTCACAACTATCCTATGATCATTTGAATAACCTGATTACTCCAGAAAATGATCAATAGACGGCTCCAGTTTTAGATTCGGGTCCTACACTTTGTGGGCCCCTGCCTGCTGCTGGCTAATTGATTTAAGGTGGGAAGACGGTGTTTGTGCAGCGATTATGTCAGCTTGATTGAGCAGAAACAGTTTGGGTGAGCCGCAGACAGATGGGGGAGCTGACACACACCAGAAATTGTAGCCAGGGTTCGAGGGTGAGCCCTAAATCCTGCCATGGGGCGTTGGCACGTGCAGATCTGTCCGGGGTGTTCAAATGCAACGTTTGATCTCCTGCCGCTGCTGAGAGGTCAGCGGGGCACGAGCGTGACAGCTGTATGGTAATGAGCGCTTGCCGCTCTTCCACGCGGCCAGAGTGGCCAGGCAGGCACCGGTGTGCTAGTCTTGGACGGACACTCTTGAGCGGGGCTGCCTCCTGGTTCTTTTTGGACTAAAAGAATTATAATTTGAATACTTTTTCTTGCAATAGAAATCAAAATGCTGTTAGATGTCAGTTTGGTGAAAAGGAAGATTTTGAGCAGGCTGGACTTTATGCTGGTGAGACTTTTATTCTTGAATTGACTTTCTTCTTGTCTGAGTTCGTTTTTTTCAGAATGTTCATTAACGTGATGTTTCATATGAAGTGTATAGTGTAAACAGGGTTAAATGTGTAAAATCCAGACAAATGTCTGTATTTTTCTAACTTTTTATTAGTAACTTGTTTGTATTTAGATCTCTGGAAGCAAATCCTCCTAAAGCCCACAGGGCAGTACTTGTGTGCAGACTTGTATCTTTTTTGTTTAAAGTTCAAGTCTCACATACCGGAATGTTTTTGTTTTTCCATTTCAAATGAAGGTTTTTTTTTTACATTTATTCCACCTGGAAAAAAAAATTCAGATGAGTTTATAGGAGCCCTAATCCCCAGTCTTGCAGTTCACATCCATTAGTGTGCTAGGTCAATAAATGGACCCTAATGACCTCTGATGTCTGATGTGAACATGTAAGCCTTTTTTTACATAGATTGAAAACACTTTGGGTGTTTCTGTTAGAGTTTGGTGGTTCCAAAGGGTTTTAAGTTATTGACAAGACCAGAAAAGTACAACAAATGCAGACTAGTTACCATTAAAATAATCAATTGCTTCCTACTAGATCAATAATGCTTTTAACAGAGTGAAAGGTACTAGCAAACAAAGGTAAATAATGTGATGTCATTTATAGGTGCTGCTTGCCATATTCTGAGGTATTTCCAAAGTAAAAGTCCTAAACAACAGTGAAACCTAAACTGGTTTGAGCCTCCCGGGTTTTTGTTTCATCAAACAGGTGGCATCTGGCCGTAAAGGCCTTTGTTGGTAACTAAACAAACTCAACGTTGAAGAAGAATTTATTTGTTATCTAATCTGATCGCTGGAATAATGGAGCGCTTCTCACACAAACACAAAGAACAAAATAAAACCCTTCTGATATGTTTTTTTCTTTAGCTTATGTAATTGCATCCTGGCTCTGAAGGCTTCATCCGGGCTGCTCCACGGCCTCACTGTGAAGTTCATGGGGTCAGGGGGTTCTGGTCGTTTTCTGCAGACGCCTGGCGCTTATTCCGTTTGTTCTTCACCCAGGACTTTTCCTACGATGAGCCCAAGCTGGAATTCAACGTGGATGCGCCCAACGGGGTCGTCATGGAGGGCTACCTGTTCAAGAGGGCCAGCAATGCTTTCAAAACATGGAACAGGTGAGGCAATGGCGAACATTAATGCACTCAATGAGTGTGTGGCGTGCTCACATTTAAAAACGTGAAACTTGAGTTGATTTTTATCTCTTTTTTTTTAACCCATCATGCCCTTCGCAGACGATGGTTTTCCATTCAAAACAGCCAGCTGGTCTACCAAAAGAAGCTTAAGGTAGCGGGTTTTGCATCTGTACTGGTGTTTTTGTGTGGATGCATGACCCATAGAAAGAAGTCTGTTTGGTGACTTGTTCTCTCCTGCCTACTGTTAGTTTAGAAGCTAAATTTGCATGTTCAAGTTGTTTCCTGGGCGTTCCTCTGACATTCCCCCTCTGCGGTTGGCAGGATTCTTTGACAGTGGTGGTTGAGGATCTCCGGCTGTGCTCTGTCAAACCATGTGAAGATAATGAGAGAAGATTCTGCTTTGAGGTGGTTTCACCCACCAAGTAAGTCTGCTGGAATTTGCATGTTGGCTTCACTTAAACATCATTAAGCCTTGATTACAAAAGGGGTTTATTCAGACATAAAAAAAAAAAACATCATTAAGACCTTATTAAACCAAATTCAACCACGGTTGTGTTTATTTCCCCACTATTGAGCGATATGCTGTAAGTCAAAAAGGACACCCAGATGAGAAGTTTCTTTGCTGAATTCTGCAGAAGCTGCATGCTGCAGGCTGAGTCGGAGAAGCTGCGACAGGCTTGGATCCAGGCGGTCCAGGCAAGCATTGCCTCTGCTTACAAAGACATCGCAGACAACTATTATATTGAGGTGGGGGACACGTTTGGGTGCAGTTATTTGAATTAGACATTTCTTTTAAGGAACTGACTTTTAACCGTTGACCATGAATGCACCCCAGCGCTTGGACCGGACGGCCTCGCCCTCCACCAGCAGCATCGACTCTGCGAGCGAGCCGCGAGAGCGGGGGGAGAGGGCCGATAAGGGACTGCGGGGAGGTGGGGAGAGTCTCCTCCAGCGGGTTCAGAGCCTTCCAGGCAATGAGCTGTGCAGCGACTGTGGCCAAACGGCTCCGTGCTGGGCCTCCATTAACCTGGGAGTGCTGCTCTGCATCGAGTGCTCGGGGATCCACAGGTACGCCTCTTCAGGGTGATAGAAATAAGACAAACTAGTTTTTCAAATCAGTGCATCCCAAGATTTTAACAAGTAAGGATTGTCTAAGAGAATTTCTTTTTTGGCTGACTAAACATTTTCCCTATCTGTTTGTGCTGCTTTTTAGCCTCCTTTGCTTTAAGGAAGGTTAAGGAATTTATGGGAGCAAATTGCGTAAAAACAAACAAAAAAAACAAATCTAATTTTTTTCCAGATCCTTTTTTTCAATGTTTCTTTTTTATCCGTTTAGTTTTTTTTAGATTTTTTAAGATGTTTTTTTTTTTGAGATTTTAGTTTTTAATTTTCCTGAATTTTTTTCTGTTTGTTTTTTGAGACTTTTTTCAAGATATTTGTTTGTTTTTTCAGAATTTTATTTTTATTTTCAACGTTTCTTTTCTTTAGTTCTTTGGAGATTTTGTAACCCTTGTGCTATCTTAGATGACCCCACCCTGTTTTTTACGTGTTCTCCCTACCATGACAAAGGTGGATAAGGGTGGAAAGATTTCATGTAATCCATGGACACCAGTGAAGATCACAAATCATTGAAGAAAAAAAGTTTACCGCACTGTCTAGTGGGTCTAGATGACCCAACTCCCAATGGTTAAGTGCCTAGTATAGCACAAGGGTTAACGCAGTTCTTTTGTTTCTTTTGAGATTTTAGTTTTGGTTTCTCCTGAATTTTTTAGTTTGTTTTTGCATATGTTGATTAATGGAGAACTTTTGTGGAATCTGTATTAACATCAATATGTGTCTCATATGTAGTTTGAATTGATTGTCTTGTGTTTTTGAATTGTCTGGGATGTTTTGCTGCACTTTATTGACGGTCACTGCCTGTCTCTGCAGCTTAAACATGCAGTAGGCGGAGCCTATTTAACTAAAAACCCTGATAGTAATTCAGTTTCTGCATCACTACCAACTAAAATTGATCCTGGACACAGACATGTTGTGGCTTTTGGTCAGTTTCTATTTGCAGCTTGTAGTTTTCTTGTAGTTTCTAAAAAAACAGAAAAGAATATTTTGAAAAAATTGAGTTTGACAACACCAGATTTTTTTTTTATTGAATGCAATAAACTTCACTAAACAAAATATTTGCTTCTGCGTTCCTTCACACACATCTTTCCTTGTAAGTTGTTTAACTGCTCCAACTAGAAAAGATGCTTCATTTTTAAGATACCTCTGCCCTCGTGGGCAAAATCTTTTTTTTTCATAAGCAACACTTTGAAAGTCTAAACACAATTTTAATTCAGCCCCATGGGCCATTAAATAAAAAATGTGCAGTGTTTAACCACATTTTCAAAACTTCCCGAGCCTCTCGGATGTGGAGAAGCAGATAAAGCTGCAGATCTGTGTCCCCACAGGCAAAAAAAATTGCTAAAGGAAACTTTTCATGCACACCGTCTCCCCTTTTCCATGTTTTCGCGTCTTTTAGGAGTTTGGGTGTGCATTTCTCTAAAGTGCGTTCACTGACATTAGACTCGTGGGAGCCAGAACTGCTCAAGGTATGTTTTACCAAACGCATTCTGCCATTTTAATCTCGGCAATAATGAGTAGGTTCTAAGTTTACGATGTCGTACAAATCATGTTTTATGACTTTCTCTTGTATTGTTCTTTTTTTCCTCCTTTTGCATTTAGCTGATGTGTGAGTTGGGGAACACTGTGATCAATCAGATTTATGAGGGAACCTGTGGTGTGTCTGGTGTGAAAAAACCTGGACCTTCCAGCTCCAGGTTAGTCCGAAGCCCACACTTGAATCTGATTTGAATAAAGTTGTTTGATATTTTGGGTCAAATGCTGCAGATTTTCTTTAGTTGTTTGTTACTTCTTACAACACTGCATACAAATTTCCTTCACTGATAGACCCACTCCAATGAAAATGCTGTTTTTTGGTGTGTGTGGCATTTTGCTGATGATGGAGGACATTTATAAGAAAATGAAGCTTAAAATAGCATTCCTGAGTTTTTTTATTTAAATTGTTCTGAACCAGAAAGGGAAAAGGGGACGGGGTTGCTCTGCGGCAACATTCCCGCCCACAACTTATAGGCAAATTTCTAGAGAACTGTATCCGCTCTGCAGAAACTTTGTCCAAGAAATCAACACAAGCTTTTTGATTTTGGCTAAACAATCATAGTTAGAAGATCAAATGATGATTATAGTGAGTCCTCAAAAACTATAGAATCCTTTTTTTCTTTTCCAATATAAAAGTATATACTCATTATATTAATAGAGGAACTAAGAACTATTGATAACCTCCCCCTTCAGGCAGGAAAAAGAGGCCTGGATCAAAGCTAAATATGTGGAAAAGCGCTTCTTGAAGAAGCTGAGTGGCAGTGAGGCTCTGGTGGAGAGTGAGAGGAAGTCCCGCCCGTGGACAGTGAAGAAGTGCCACCGACACAACAGCTCTGCTCGGGCTCCCAATAAGGTCAGACGGAAATACCACCGCTATGAGCCTGGTGGAGCAGCACCGGCAAACCTTTCAGCAGGTCAGTGTGGATCATTTCTGTGATCGGATTCGTTTTCTGGAGTTTACTACACATTCAAACTATTTTTATGGTCTTTGGTTCTTTTGTAGCAGCGGCAGCAAAGTTTCGACGGGACTCCCTGTTTTGTCCTGATGAGCTGGATTCACTTTTCTCCTACTTTGACACTGGCTCTGGGCCTCGCAGTAAGTCCTCCACACAGATGCACGATCCAAAGGCCGGGAGCTCTTTGAGTCGTCACAATGGTTTCTTTCAATTAACCAGCAGTTTGTGCTGCACATACAGGAGTATTTTATAGTAAAACATGTTTGTGTTGCGTAGTTGCAACTGGGTAGCGTTTAATGTGTCCTTGGTTTGGCGATTTTTGGCCCTGCAGGTCTCAGCAGCGACAGCGGCCTGGGAGGAAGCACAGACGGGAGCACAGACATCCTGGTTTTTGGCTCAGTAGTGGACAGCGTAACAGAAGAAGGTAAGGAGACAATTACTGCAGAGGGGATTTGTCCAGATGCTGCAAAGCAACTGTCCTATTGTTGTCCATCCGTCACATTTCTTTGGTTATTTTACAAAAACTGTAGTTACTATCATCTTCGTTGTCTTGTTGAAATTCTCGCCTGCAGAGGAGTCCGAAGAGTCGTCCAGTGGCGAGGTTGAGATTGAACAGGAAATTTCCTCAGACCCCGAGGACCCCAGAGAACTACACCCCGGGGCGCTGCTCCACCGCTCAGCCCGTCTCCACAAATTGCCACTCATGGCAGAAGCGCTGGCGCACGGAGCTGATGTGCACACTGCCAGTGAGGAGGAGGAGGGCAAAACGCCACTCATTCAGGCTGTGATCGGGGTTAGACTCTACACTGCTCTCCAACTATTTGTCTTTAGTTTTTTAGCAACTGGTAATATTAATAGTCGAACAAATATTAGCAAACAAGGAATTTTCTGCAAATAATAAAAAAACAAATCGCCATCATCACAGTTAAGATCAACCCCAAATGTGGGTTTTAAGGATTTTAAACAACCAAAATACGCACCTCACTTTCACATTTCATTAAATGAAAGAATCCTGTCTTTGCTTTCCTTTCCTTTCTTTTCCTGCAGGGCTCTTTGATAGCTTGCGAGTTCCTCCTACAGAATGGAGCCGATGTGAACCAGAGGGACATGAGAGGCAGAGGGCCTTTGCACCATGCTACCTACCTGGGCCACACTGGGTAAGAGACGCCAAAAAAGTTAGTTAAAAAAGAAGCGTTCCCTCCTCTTGTATGTGTGATTTCTCTGGTCCTTAGAAGCTCGTTAAGTAGGAGGTGTTATTTATTTAATGCCAAACACAAACTCCATAACTCTTTGATTAACCAGTCTTTAGCAGGAGTTTAAAAAAGAAAATAATCATTTGAAAAAATAACAATTAATGCCGGTAAAGGGAGAATCAGCACACTGTTAAAAGAAACAATACGCTGATTTTTTATAAGTTAAAAAAAAAGGGGAAAAAAAGTGCTTTCATTTTCTGACTATACCATAAACAACACACCTTTATAGACTAATATTTTACTCGTGTTGCAACATGTTTTTTTACCTTTATTTCGCAACATGTTGATCTATTGATGGCAGCAGTGGAAATTCTGAATGTACGTTTTCTTTCTCTGAAGTGAATCAGCTTTTAAAACTGGGGCACACAAAAAAAATTCCTGAACCACAAGAAATACCGGGGAATATAAACCACAAACGTGCCTCAGCCTGTGGTTTTCTCTGAGTAATTTTACTATCTAATCTTTAAACCAGTTTTGGAAAGTTCTGATTTAAAGAGAAGTATTACAAATCTATGTAACAGAAACTAACTACATTTTTCTGAAATCTTTTGTACAGTCAGGTCTGTCTGTTCCTCAAGAGAGGAGCGTCGCAGACGGAGGTGGATGAGCAGGGTCACGATCCCCTAAGCATTGCTGTCCAGGCTGCCAACGCTGACATCGTTACTCTGTAAGGCATTCCTTTGTATCGCCATTTGTCGCTTTAGGGTCCAACTGCTGAACGACAATTTATTAAAAAGGTGTAATCCTTGTTTGTTTGGAACAAGCAACAAGTTTTGTATTAATAAAGCAAAAAGCTTTATTTTTTTACTTTTATTTTCCTTTTTCTTTTTCTTTTTACTACTATGAACTAAATCTGATTTTTTTTTGTCTGGTATACAATGAAAATTAAAAAGTTCTTTTTGGTCGGTGTGTTCTTCAATGATAAAAGAAAAAAATGTACATCCAGGTAATTTACAGCTAATAAACAGTTTGTTATTCATACATTAAAAAAACAACATAATAGTTTACAACATGTAAATAAAAAGTGTATCACGTAGTCATTAAAACAAGAACTTGCAATTGATCAATTTACAACTAATAAAAGCTGCATCAGTCATCAAAAATAATAATAAATAAACACTGAACAATAATTATTATTGCTTTTTTTAAGTGTATTGTTTGTGATAGTTATTACCTATTTTTATTATTACCTGTTTTAATAGAGCTGTGGTACCATGGTATTCTATTCTATTCTATTCTATTCTATTCTATTCTATTCTATTCTATTCTATTCTATTCTATTCAAATCCCTGCAATCATTATTTATGTAAGAGAATGTAGTAAAAATCTTAGAGCAATTATTGCTCTAAAATTGCAGAATTTTGTTGGATTTTTTGTAAATAAACAAACTGAGTGCATAACTGTTACCGGAAATACATAAGTCTTCAAAGTAAAATGTTGTTGTTTTTATTTAAGAAAAAAAAAGAAGAAGAGAGACTATAGTTCAGTTAACTAAAGTCATTTATGAAATACAAATAATTTGTTTTAAATATATAAATGAAAATAGATTTAAAAAATGGAATAGAAAAATAGAATACAAAATAAAATGAATATGACTTTAGGAAATTGCAAAAAAAATCTTGTAAACATTTTCCCCTAAAGATTATAAAACATTTCATTTTGTAAACATGTTTTCTGTTGAAAACACTGTTGAAAGGACTGTGAGTGTTTTTCAGTTTTTACTGAGATGTTGCTGCCTCCTCACTTGCTGTCTTCTTATCAGTGATCTACTGGAGCTGTGGTCAGCAAAACGTTAAAGATGGAAAAACTGTGGAGAAAATTTTCAGGATTTGTTGTTAAATGATCCAAAGAAACAGCGAGGATTATGTTTTGTGTACTGCTGAAGTTAACCAGGAAGATGACAGAAGAACTTTACATTGTTTAAATTGACAAAACTTGTCTTTTTTCTTATTTTAATATTTGTGTTTTAATTGTATGCTGTGTTGATTCTGATCTCCTGTTCTTTTTAAAAACAAAAATTATGTTGATTTAAAAACATTATTTTAATTTTCATGCATCCGGTGAAAAGACAAATATATAGCCTCCATTCAGACATGTTTAGATTAAATAGAAAGAATCGGGGCTTGATCTGTGATTTGTTGATCTTGATTCGTGAATCAAATCGGATGGCCAGTAATGATCCACGACCCCATTCATTATTATTTTGTGTTGCTTAAACTGATAGTAATCAAGTGATTACTGGTATTAATTAATATAACTGTGAAATAATGTAAAGAAATCCATCTAAGTTCATAATTTTAACTCATCAGACTTTAATTGAAAAGGTCATTTTGATTGAACAAATATCTGGCAGCATCTAAATTTTAAAGACTAAAGCATAAAGTTAAAAAAAAATCAAATAAATCCAACTGAATATTCATATTAGTCTTATACTGAATTTTTACAAACATTTTGTACCTTGAAAACTGTCATATTCATTCTTGTTGGTGTCTATAAATTTTTTTTTACATGTTCTTCCTTAACCTCCTCCCTTCATCGCTATTGTCTTCTGATATTTTTCCCCCTCCTTCTCCCACCTCTATAGGTTGCGTCTGGCACGAATGAACGAGGAGATGCGCGAGGCGGAGCCTCGGTTGGGTCAGCCAGGTCAATACCCCAGCAGCAGCCCCACTGAACAACAGTATAGAAAGTGCATCCAGGAATTCATCTGCCTCACCATAGACGAAAGCTAGTGCTCCTTCCTGCGCTGAGGAGCCCAGAGCGGGCTCTGCTTGTAACTCTGCTCCCTCCGACTGAGAAACAGGCGTTGCTGTGCAGAAGTTGCCGCTAGACACTGATCTAAACTGTGCTGCTTCCGTAGATCTGGGCTTACAGGCAACTTCTTGTGAACAGAGGAGACTGTGAGGTCATAGGGGAAACCCCTGATGGAACGCCATCCACCATCCAGTCATCACCACCTTCACTTCCTGCGTCCCTCCTCTGCCTCTGCTTGTTCTTACTTGACGCCACTTGTGTTTTTACTTGCTACACATAATAATAATATCACATCTGCTTTTGGGGTGTTTTTGCTAACAGGGTCATTCTCTAACTTTTAACACAACTTGTATGGAAGTGGGGAAATTCTCACCTCTGCATTTTGCTGCATTAACCTTCTACACTGTATATCTATCTATCTATCTATCTATCTATCTATCTATCTATCTATCTATCTATCTATCTATCTATCTATCTATCTATCTATCTATCTATCTATCTATCTAT